>OU426982.1:18134871-18373417 GCA_911387785.2 Aelia acuminata | reverse complement strand
CTTATAAAAATCGTTATGATCATGCTTTACATTGTTTTTTTTTTTATGAAATCAACCGTTTGAATCGAAAAAATTCTCATTTTATAGATTTCGAAGATAGAAAAATGAAATTCCCAGGGTGAAACCGGGATATACAGCTAGTAATAAAATATAACCGAAGATAATGAACATTAAAAATAATTAATGCAACATATAAAATGTTAAAGCTACCATGAACATTATGGATATACATGTTAATATCTGTTTCAGGGTGCTGGAGAGCAAGAACCCCGCTTTCAAAGTAGGCGACAATGTTTTAGGCTACTTTGGCTGGCGCTCGATGACTGTTGTGAACCCCGAAGATGTGATGAGCCCCTACGGTGGGAAAGCGCGGCCTTATGTACTGCCAGACTTTGGAGACATTCCACTCTCCGCAGGCCTTGGAGTTCTTGGTATGCCAGGGTAAGCCAGTAAATTTATTTACATTATTTATTATTTGGGAAATTTTTTCTTGCTGTATTTTTTAAAGAATTAATAATCTTTAGAAACACTGCTTGGTTCGGCTTATCCAAATTGTGTGACCCTAAACCTGGAGAAACCTTGGTCGTAACAGGAGCGGCAGGAGCTGTTGGTTCTATGGTGGGTCAGATGGGGAAAATCTTAGGTGAGTCGCTGGAATAAATTGGAAAATTATTTGTTCATTGGTTGATTTACTCCTTTAAATTAAAGGAATAAATTGGATATATACGACATATTTGTATTTAAAATCTCTCAAAAGGACATTATAAAATTTAACTGGTTTTCTCAATCAAGCAACTTGATTAACAAAGTAAATCAAGCATACATACTTAATGAATTTAATGCAAGATTATTCAAAAATAATATATCCCCGGTATTATATAATTTTAAAAATTATCTTGAGCAAAAAGATAAACTGCAACTATTAAATTCTAAATATAATCCTTATTATTTGAACATTTATGACCCGACTGAGGAAATACAAAATTACCTAAATTTAAATATGCCTTTCAGAATGATCAAAATAATAGCACAGCTAAGACTTTCTGGCTAATATATCATTAAGCTTTCCCTAAAAGCTAATACTTATATAATTAACAAATTAGAACAGTGCCTCTATATGCAATAGGAAGCAAAAGGAAGATTTATTCCACCTGTTAGTAGGATGTCCCATCTATTCAGATATAAGACGTAAATATTTACCAGGCGTTCAAAACAAATCCATCGTAGAATTACCTAGAACTTTAAAAGTAAATAGTGCAGACCATATTCGGAACTTGTATATTTTCATTTTTTATTCCATGAAACTGAGACAAGTCATGCTTGAGGGATAAAATATGTTTCATTTACATTAATTCAATACGCTACAATATCAATGTATATTTATTAACTGTATTTAATTGTATCTATACTTAATTATATTTTATAATATACTTATATTTTTATTTTAATTAAACAATTACAGATATTAGTAACATAATTAGCAAAAGGAGAGAATTTTCTATTTATTTTTGCTATTAAAAAAAAACAAAAAAAGAAAGAAACATGTTTATTATCGTTTACATGAAACTAGTGTGTTGTAAACACCCGTATAGATTTAAGAATATGTAGACATTTTTCATATTTATTTATAACTATTGTTCATTTATAGTGAGATATTTTTTTCATTGTTAAATATGTTTTTTTGTTTTTTTTTTGTTATATGGTATTATTGTGACCAACTCTATTTGTATGGGGATCTCCCGAAAAACAAATTACAATAAATAAAAAAATAAAATAAATACAAGATTTTGGATTGAAAATTTTAATTAATTTGCATAACTACAATAAATTGCCAAATTATTTCTTCATCGGTTGATTTACTCCTTTACATTAATTAATTATAATATATTTAAGTATTTACAAGATCCTTCATTATAGTCTCACTTATTTATATTATTGCCTGATGTTTCGGCATTTAAGCCATTATCAAAATAAAACTTCCTGTGACCATAATTTTGTTTACAATTAAATAGGCTAAATGCACTTGTCAAACATTATTAAAACTTATAGTATTCAATAAAACTCCTATCTGATTAAGGCTTGTAAGCCATTTTCAATAACATTTTGACTTACAAGATAGGAGTGTTTTAACTTTTATAAATTTGAATTGTATTTTACGAGGTCATTTAGCCTATTTAATTGTAAAAAAAAAAAAAAAATTTATATATGGTCATAGGTAGTCATACTTTGATAATGGCTTGAATGCTAAAACATCAGGCAATAATATAAATTATTGAGGCTGTAATGAAAGATCTTGTAAGTAATTAAATAAAATCTGTTGGCCTCAGATAAATAATCTTTTCTAAATAATACTATTTTATAAAGGCTAGGGAAGATTTCATTTTTTATATGAAAATTGTGAAAATTTTTGTTGTATATTTTTAACTAAAGATAAAAAAATGTTTGTTTATAAATATGAATGAATGGAGATGAGGATATATGGAAGGGTCATTCCATATCAAGTGGTCCAAAGTGGTTGCTCGATTATTTTAGAAAAAAAATTATAATTTTACCACCAATTACGTATGGAATCAGTAGTTCAAATCAATTTTTTAAAAAAATTTAGGATCAACCTTTTCAAAATGGCAGCCATTTTTGTTTCACCTTTCAGGCCAATTTTTGAGTTTTTAAGCTCTCACAGAAAACTCATTTTCTCAAGACTGGTAAGTCCTAGACTAATAATTCAAACACGATTGTTTTCCTTAAAGTCTGTTCTATATTTCGTGTTCTCTTTATTATTTGAATATTTTGAAATCCAATACTTGAAAAGTGCTATTGAAAACAACTGCTTTAAATTCTCAAAACACCGTTTTTGAGGGTAAGTTTTGGTTATAAGGGCATGTACGCCAAAGCTGATTTTTGGCATGATAATAAACCTAACTAAGTAGCTTTCATTAAAAGTACTCTTAACCCGTATATTCTTTACCTAATTTTTTTATGAATTTTTAAAGTTCTCATTTTTTAATTTTTTATTAACTTTAGGCTCTAATATCTCTGGTGGGCTAGTTGATAAAAATCTCATTTTTTTACATGTTATGCTTACATGCAACATAAACCAACTGTATGAAATTTTAACCTGTATATTTGAGTACTTTGGTAGCTACGAGTTTTTGAAAATGGCCATTTTTGTGCTCATTTAACAATACGTAAACTTGATCATACTTCATTAAAATTTTACTATTTGTGAATTTTTCACTTTTAATAACCCTTGTTAATTGTTTTGTTTTTTAATTTTATCTATGTCCAAAGCAAAAAAAAACAAAAAAAAAACATTGGGTCTAATTATTCTATTGGGTCTAATTATTCATTGGGTCTAATCTACTCTATTAAATTTTTATTATTTTTTTTTTTCAATGAAAAAGTAATTAAAAATATTTTCTGTTGGACATTTCAAAATATTCAAATAATAAAGAGAACACGAAATATATAACAGACTTTAAGGAAAACAATTGTGTTTGAATTATTAGTCTATGACTTACCAGTCTTGAGAAAATGAGTTTTCTGTGAGAGCTTAAAAACTCAAAAATCAGCCTGAAAGGTGAAAAAAAAATGGCTGCCATTTTAAAACGGTTGATCCTAATTTTTTTTAAAAAATTGATTTGAACTACTGATTCCATGCGTAATTGATGGAAAAATTATAATTTCTTTCTAAAATGTTCGAGCAACCACTTTGGACCACTTGATATGGAATGACCCGGAACAATAGTGTAAATATTAATGCCAGAATACAGATTATTAAAATGATCCAGAGGGCATAGGAGAGGATAGAGTTCAAAATTTTGATAATATAAAAATATGTATAATAAAAACAGAAGGAAGATAATTTCTCCATATGAATAATTGCATTAAAAAAAATTTAATTTAAAATAAGTTAATTTTCCCCTCACCTTAATTAATAATTCCAAATAATTTACTTTGTATCTTATTACCCCATTTAAGAGTTGCTTTTATTAATTGAAACAGGCAAAATTTTGGTCTATATTATATACCTCATATATGTTTATTAATTAAATAATCTGTATTAAGTATTCCCTATTAATAACTCACTTTTCCAGGCCTGAAGGTGATTGGGTTCGCTGGTACTGAGGAAAAGGTCAAATGGCTTACTTCCGAGCTCAACTTCGACCATGCATTCAATTACAAAACTTGTAACGTGCGAAAGGTTCTCAAAGAAGCTGCGCCCAATGGTATAGATTGCTACTTTGATAATGTACGTATGATAGATATTTTGTTGATTCTTTTTTAATATTAAATTATTTTTAATATACTTACAGAATCAATTATACTTTAAGCTGAAGCTGAATCCCTTACTCTTTTATTTTTTATGATTAACTGATATAATTAAAAATTCTTATTTCTGCTTCATTTATGTTTTATTAAATTATTTTCATATCATAAAAAAAAAAAAAAAAAAATGAGATAACTGAAAAGTTATAAAAAAAAGCTGGTGATGTGGCATCAATTTAACAAAATCTATTGGTTTTTACAAAGTATAGGAAGCACGAAAGTAAATACTTCAGCTTATCAATAAGATAATATTAAATTTTCATGTGTTTCTGATAATAGTTACTTTTTGTTCTAGTAAGATTATTAAATAAAAATAAATTACAAAAATTTGTAGTCAAATTATTAATTTAAAGAAAGAAATTATTTAGCAATATTGCATAATTTTTAAGGAATAAAAATACAGTAGAACCTCCATTATCCGGGGTAATGATGGGTATGGGGGTCCATGGATAATCGAAAACCCCGGATTATCGAATTAAAACATGTTTTTAACTCAATGTGATAGAAAAAAAAGGTTAAAAAATCACGTGTAAGGTATAATCACTTTTATTAACAAATGAACGTTTTATATACATTAAATTATAATATACAAAAATAACAAAAAAAATAAATGTATGTTTTTATATATTATGGGCCGACGACGATTCGAAGTCGAAAATGTCTTTTTTCTTCTTCAAAATATCCCGTACAGTTTGTTCACTGATTCCTAGTTCAGCGGACAATTTTTTAACACTTTCACCCTTTTCTAATCTGTTTATAGTAGTTTATTTCTCTTCAAGCGTTAAAACGACACGTTTTCTTTTTTCCGACATTTTGCTACTTCGTATGTACGATTGTTGATATGTACGACATTGTTGACGTTTTGGGGCTCTGTCCCGCCTTTCTCAAAACATGATTTCTCAATCACAACTGACAATATTTTGTTTTGTAGCCAAACAGGCCAGAGTAGGAATTTCCTGGAAAGACTTGAAAACAATACCGTTCCTAGATTATGAATTGGAGTATTAGATACCGGATTTCTGTGTTTTTCCATTTATTTTTTTATTTCATAATAGATAGTTACCCATTGTGTAATCGTTAAATATTTACGTGTACATTTTTTTAAATATTATACATACAAAATAAATGGCATACAAATTAAAAAAAGCTTATTAAAAAAAAAATTGGCTCCTCAGGACCCCGGTTAGTTGGATCCCCAGTTAATCGAGGCCCAGTTAATGGAGATCCTACTGTAATTAATTTGTTTTTTCATTATTATATAATAGTTTAATTTTTATTTTCTTCTAAATTTGGTAGGAAGATATTTATATTATAAGCAATGATTAACTAGCAACGCATCCACCTTTTTTCACAACAACTATTTATTTACTACTCCACAACATTGTTGACTTTTCGGGGCTCTGTCCCGCCTTTCTCAAAACATAATTTCTCAATCCCATGATTGATAGTCTTTCAATACATTTTATAATATCAATGTCATATGCTAAAAAACACTGTTACACATTTTCTATATGTCAGCTCATGCTTGTCCGTTTCCAATTGGATAGATCCAATAGAAAAAAAGAGGATGCGTTGCTAGTTAATCATTACTTATAATAGTTTAATTTTATGTTTTATTATATTTAGAATAAGTTTACTACTTCATTTGTATTCTCATCTATGAATCTCAGGTCGGCGGAACAATGAGTAGTGAGATAATGGAACAGATGAATGACTTCGGTAGAGTTGCTGTCTGCGGATCAATATCTTCGTACAATGCTGAATCGAGGCCTTTAGGTAAATATAATATGTATGAAAATGTAGCAAATTAACTCGGATATAATCTCAGGTCATACCCAAGGTTAGTGTAAGTCAGCAAAACACCTCTTCTACACAAAGAACACTTGATAAAGGATTTATCAAAAATAAGTCGATTAAATTTTTGGTTTAATTTTTATTAAAATTATTTATTTTTTATAGTTAAAAAAACAATTTGGTACGTGTCCAGTTCCTGCCCCCCAGTGACGGTTATGCCTTACCATACACTAGCTAATAACACAAAAAGCCTTGTATGACCTGATCTTAATTGAAAAAGACCCATTGAGTCGGCAATTCACAAAATTTATTTTTTTTTATGACATTGCGTTATTCAGTTACATGATTATAATTTACAAATATTCATCATTAAAATAATATACGACTTTGGAATTTTATATTATCTTTGTATCAGTCTTGCCTCTAGGTCAAAATATTAATAAAAACAATCATTTTTTTTCCATTAAATGTTTTGGGGTTCATTTGACTATGTCTTTCTTTAGCATCTAAAATTTAATAAAAACAATAAATTATTTGAAAACCTTTCTCATTCATTAATAAATATTTATGGATTCTATGTTGAACTAGTCAAATTAAATTAAAATTTCATAATACTTATATTACAATTTACTTAAATATCATTGCCAATATTTCTGGAGGCAAAACTCTTAAAATGTAAAAACAAAAAAAGTTTTAAAAAAAGGTCAAGAATTTAAAAAAATTAAATATAATAGACCCATTGAGTCGGCAATTCACAAAATTTATTTATTTTTTATTTATTTTTTTTTTTTTTATGACATTGCATTATTCAGTTATATGATTATAATTTAGTATGAAATTTCATTCGTTAGGTTCATTTATTAATCTTAATTTTTTTTAAATTACGACTTATGAATGTTGACGAAATTGCTGATATTTTTACTTATTTGTTTTCTCATTTTGTCAATTTATTATTTTCATAGCCCCAGTGATACAACCTGCAATGGTTATGAAACAACTTAGGGTTGAAGGATTCTTGGTGACAAGGTGGTCAAACATCTGGTTCGAAGGGATAAACAAAAACCTTGAATTTATTAAACAGGTATGGGACATTTTTTATATTCTACATTCATGTCAATGTTTTATTTCTGATTTTTGTAAATGTGGATTTAACTTTTTTTTAAGGGCAAATTGAAGTACAAAGAAACAGTTGTAAAAGGATTTGAGAACATGGATGAAGCATTTATTGCGCTGTTTCAGGGTGAGAATACTGGAAAATTGATTATAGAGGCGTGATTTCAATGTGTTAGTTAAGTTTTTTGTTTTGTTTTTTAAATAAAATTTATATATTTTTTAGACTTTTTATTATTTGAAACCTTTCGTTGTGATGTTGAAAAAACGACACAAAATATAATTTCATCAATTTTATTGATTTTTCCATATTGTAAATAATCCATATTTGCTGTTTATCTTGGATTATTATTTGGAATAGAAATATATTTTTAAGAAATCTATTCTAACAGAAACGCCATCACATATCAGTACATTATATGTGGCTTGAAATTCAAATAGTTAGTTCCCAAGACTAGTTTTATGGAAATCCATCATCAATTGTATGGATTTCTAATTTTATTTATTGAAAAAACAAAACAAATATTTTTGAGTTTTGAACCCCTATCCTTGGCAATTTAAGCTACCCCTTCAGTTACCCCAACCTGCAATGTTTATTTAATAAAGAGTATCCATGTTATTGAAGCTGCAATAGGAAGACTTCAATGAAAATGTTCCGCAGATCTGCAGAATAGAAAAGTACCCTGTTATAGCAGGACTCGAACTTGTGACCTTTGAGCATAGCAGTTCAGTGCATTGCCACTAACCTGATCTGCTCCATACTAAATAATAATAGAAAATTAATCAAAATGCAACATGTAAAAATATTTAATCTAATTCATTCTCTATAATTTTTATAAATTAAATAATTGTTTATTAAAATATGCAAATTAAAATGTTCAACTATAACCATATTTTTGTTTAACAAATATTTAGCAATATATTTAGTAAAACAGAAAAATTATATATTTACATGCTATTTCAAAATTTAATATAATTAATCTTATTTTACAATGTTAAATAAAAATATTTTCTTTAATATATTGTAACGTGAAACAAAATATTGTTTAAAACATATGATTCAAAAGAGTTCTAGACTTTTTGTTCGAATGAACTAACAGTTTGAACAAATTGTTCGAGTACCATCTACGCTGGCCAAAATGTTCCAGACAGTTCTTCAGAATAAATATAAGGAACAATAGACAGCAGTTTTAGTCTTGTTCTGAAGCTACATAAGTGTTACAATATTGTGAGTAATAATTTTATAAAATTTAGTACTGTCAATAATTGTGATTTTAAGTTCTAGGAATCAGTTCATAAAACATATCACTTTTAATAGTGAATAGAACAGCTTGCCGTTTCATTTTTAACATTAAATATACTGATTCCTGTAATTTAACAGTCCTGAATCGAATATATCTGTTAGGTAAAAATTAATAGATTAAACAAGTTCATGCATCGTCACAATCATTAGGTATGAATTGAATGTAAGTTAGAAAAGTGATGGAATATGGAAATGTTTTTGTCATTAATTTTCATACACATCCCTGATTTTTGGAAAATATTTACTGGATTTAAATATATATAAGGTATTTAACATTAGAGCATACAAAAATAAAACTTTAATCTTATAAATAAAGTTGAAATTCTGTTTGTTTGTTCTTTATAGAAATCCATACCGTTTGTCCTAAATTCTCCAAATTTCGCTTAGTGGTTCTTTGATACCAGGTGCGAACACCTGTCCATATTAAAATTGCATAACTTCAGCCAATCTCATGGTATATTCTTTATTGTTAAAAAAATCGTCATGATCTCGCTTTACAATGGGTTTTTTTTACGAAATCGACTGTTTGAGTCGAAAAACAGCCTAAAATATCATTTTATACATTTTGAAGAGGCCAACAAGGCCCGGTAAGACCGTCCCTTGGTAGGCGTCGAGTTCTGGGATTTTTAAACCATATGTTTTTTTTTGTTTTTTTTAAATTACAATACGTTTATTTACATGTATGGTGAATTTATTTTTTATAAATGCCTCCTAAGAAGCGAGCTTCAATAGAAGTAGTGAGCTCAAAAGCTAAAAACAACGTCAAATACGAGCAGCTGAAACTCTCGACGAACATCAAATTAGGATTGAACAACAGAGGCTTAGACAGGCAGAATCGCGGGAAACTGAGTCTGACCAGGAATACGAGGCCCGCTTTGCGCCACAAAGGCTTAGGCAAGCCGATTTGCGAGAAGCTGAAACTGCAGGCCAATATTTCTGTTTGTTTGTTTGTTTTTTATAGAAATCCATACCGTTTATCCTAAATTCTCCAAATTTCGCCAGTAGTTCTTTCATACCAGGTGCGAACACCTGTCCATATTAAAATTGCATAACTTCAGCCGATCTTCAGCTGATAGTCTTTATTCTTATAGTAATCGTAATGAACTCACTTTACAATGGTTTTTTACGAAATCAACCGTTTCATTAGAAAAATGAAATTCCCCGATCAAACCGGGTTATACAGCTCAAAGATGAATTTCTGTTAGTTTGTTTTTTCTTAATAAAACTCCATACCGTTTGTCCTAAATTCCCCAAATTTCGCTCAGTGGATCTTTCTTACTAGGTGCGAACACCTGTCCATATTAAAATTTCATAACTTCAGCCAGTCTCTGGGTATATTCTTTATTGTTATAAAAATCGTTATGATTTCACTTTAAATTTGTTCACGTTTATTAGAAAAATGAAATTCCCCGGTTGAAACCGGGATATACAGCTAGTTAAAAATAATTTCACTTATTTTTTATCTGCACACATTCTGTTAAATTCTTCTTCATTGGTAATAATATGAATTTTACCATTTTCAAATTTTCGAATGAAAATCTTTCCAGAGTTGACCCAAAGGAATTTCCACCCTTGTTCTAATTTCTTCTTTTTGACTTTTGCCAAAATATCTCTCCTCTGTGGTGTCAGAGATTCATTAATGTAAATCAGATGAGATGTTTTCATTCCGAGGTCTCCTGTATTCAAATTCTTTTTGGATCTTCTACTTCGCAGAAATTTTTCTTTATCACTTCTGCGAACAAATTTGACAATTATTGTCGGGTTTTCAATATTTTCAGATTTTTTGAGCTGGAAACAGCTGTCTAGCATCTCTAACTTTAAGCCAAAATTGAGAAACTTTGCTAAATTCTTCACTGCTTCATAAACAGACTCATCTTTTCGCACAGGGAGGCCCCGAATTTCCACTGTATTTAATCTTAGCTCCTGTCTTATTTCTTCTAGTTCATTTATCAGGGTATCAACCTTTTTTTTTAAAACATCGTTTTCAGACAAAATCTTATCGATAATTTCTTGTTGTTTTGAAATTATTTTTTCTTGTTTTTGGGTTAGTTGTTCATTAATGTTTAATCTTACTTTGAAAATATCAAATGTGGAATTTATATCTTCCTCTGTTGATTTTTGTCCATCTGACACTTTTCGAATTTCAGTCTTGATTTCTGCCACGAAATTTTCCATCATTGACTTGACAGTGCTCAATTCTACTTCCTTTATGTCCTTCATCACTGATATTTTTGGAAGAAGGATGTTAGAGTTCGAAAACTTACGTCTATGTTTTACTTTGCACTATTGTATCAATAGTTCATCCTCGACTTTTGTTATGTTTATGCAGTTCCAATGAAATTTCAATCAAAACTCCTCAAAAGTACAATATCACAAGTACAATAATAATCTTCAGAATTAATCAATTCTTTACAACCACTACACTGACTCATCAGAATATACAAAAATAACTCACTTATTCTAATTAGTTCTATAAATATAAATACTAAAAACTGTGTGTAAAGAGCTAAATCTATTACTGGACTATTCTGTGATGACTTTGGATGCGATTCATCCAAACCAAGCATGCTATCACCTGCTTTCTTTTATCTTATCAGCTGGGAAAGATAAGGGCACCTTCTAGAATTCACTTTATTAATGATTTAAAGTACCAACAAAAAAAAATATTATATTTTTTATTTTATTTTTTTTAAATTGCATAACATTTTTTGGATTCAAGAATTTATTAACGACAAAAAGTGAATTGAAATAAAACCACTCTTTAATTTAATTAATTCCATTTATTTTCAATATTTGAAAAGAATATATAATTTTATTTACCAGATTGGATTTTGAGAATGCCATATAGTATATTTATATTCATTTGCCTAATTATTTACATTAATATAATGAAAAAAAAAAAAATGTTTTAAGTAGAATGATATTATTTTAATTTTTTTAATGGTGCTCAAAAATAAATACCCATGTCATAATGAGTATGTATACCATTCATTATTCATATGTCCTAATATACAGTGATATTGTTTATTTATTTTTGGAAGAAAATTAAATTAATATATTTTATCCAACTGGTCAATTCAAACTGCTGTGACTACAACAGAACCTTATTTGTTCATCAAATAGTACCTTAATAATAATAAATTATGAAAAACTGAATTTATACAAAAAGAAATTTGTAAAATCAAACATAACGTTTGAAATATTATGATGTAATCATTGAAGAAATCTCTGCTTTAAAAAAATTAAATTTATATACTCGTATTTAAGTAATGTAAATTATAATGGCATTTTCATTAGATGTAAAAGTAAAAATTTAAGTACATTTCAGTATAAAAGTCCATTGAAAAATAAAAAAAGGAATACTTATTTTTAAAATTTTATTAGGAAGATATTTCTTGTTTATTAATTATAAGAAAGGTTACTAATAATAAAAATAAGGTTATTATTAAATTATGTAAAAGGGCAGGTAAAAGGTAAATTTAATAATAAAAGAACTAAAAAGTAGCATTATATATTTTTTCTAAAAAATAATATAAAATATACATAATTTTTTAAAAATATTTTGTTTCTTTTCATAAAAATACATTCTTAAGATGAAATCAAACTTGGACAACCACTTTACCAGCATTATCAGAACCGCTAGCGAAGAGGCTAATAAAGGCTTCATCTGTTTTCTCGAATCCTTTTACAATCGTTTCTTTGAATTTCAGTTTGCCCTAAAATAAAAAAATATCATAATAATAGATAATCCTTATGTTAGAAAATGTTTTAAATTGTTACTGAGTCAATATTTTTGCAATACTATATTTTACCAAATGGTTTATACTTATATAAACTTTAATTCTCATAAATCACATACTTAGTTCAATAGTGGAATTCCTAAGAAATAATGACTGAACATTTTATTTATTCCCTTCGAGTAAACTGAATATTTTTCGAAAAGTTTACAGATAAATTGCTATTATTTAATTTGATTTATATATCGCTGTTCCAAAAGAACAATGACACAACTGCTAAATCTGAAATTTTACAGGAGACCAAAAAAACACAACCTCCTGACTAGAGGGGTCAAACAGCCAATGTTTCAATAACGACACAACTAAGCCCGAGCTGCCAAGAGTCGAACTACAATTACGACGTTGTTCCGCCTTACACTTTATGGCTTTGTGGCACCATTAAGCAACTAAACTCAATTACTCAAAATTTTAGAGTTACGTCATTGTTCTTCTGGAACAGCGATATGTT
Source organism: Aelia acuminata (assembly GCA_911387785.2). Lineage (NCBI taxonomy): Eukaryota > Metazoa > Arthropoda > Insecta > Hemiptera > Pentatomidae > Aelia > Aelia acuminata. The sequence goes on along the minus strand of OU426982.1, from coordinate 18,360,639 downwards.
TAAAGTAATATTTTGCTCAAAATTTTGGTATTAATGTTTACCAGCACCCATTGTAAATAAAGGTCTTTCACTGGCCCCAATCACTGAAGGGACTCTACCATAAGTTTGGTTTTTTTCTACTATTGAATATTATTATAATTTTCAAAAAATTACATCTTTTTTTTTATCAGCTAATGAAAATATTTTTTGTTGACATTTATTCATTTTTTATTTATAAGTAATTAATTAATAATTTTTAAACAATTTTATTAGCAGAGAAAAGATTCGACCACGGCTAAGAATCGAATTCAGGTCCTCTGCACATCCTTGCAGCACTCCTGATGGGTGGGATCACAGAAGAGAAAGGTTTGAACATAGTTGGAAATAGCCTCATGGTTAGCTCAGTGGTAAAAACGCTGCTACGGAGATGCAGAGGACCTGTGTTGAATTCCTGCCTATTTGAATTTTTTCTTTTCCAATAAAAATAAATAGTACTATTGTTTTAAAATTATTTTTCTTGATGTATAATTTTATTTATTTCTTATTAGAGGGCAACATGACTTAGTGACAATTACACAGAGCTAGCAAAAATTGAAAATTTCAAATAAAATAAAAAAAATATATTTAAATATGAAAAAAAAAAGCACACAAAATTATGATTAGACAATAAATTATAATCTTGAGGATTGACAAAGTTGGCCTGAGAAGTTGACCAAGTTAAGGTGTTTAAGTGATACATAAAAGGGTGGATTTTCTTCCATAGAAAAATAAAATAGAAAAAAATATTGTTATTGTTTAAACACCTTCATTGATTGGTGACACTTATTTCCAGTGGCAGTCCCAGAAAAAAAATCAACAGCATATGTATTTATTTACAAAAAGAATAAATTAAAAGATTAAATTCATATAAAAAAATACTACCTTGCTAAAAAAATTGTTAGAAATAGATGCATAAATTTAGTCCAGAAATTTTTTTTCCTTCAAAATTATGGGAGGGGGTAGATTCAAATCCTCTCCCCCATGAGACCCCTGCTTTATTCATTAAAAGTATACTGTACTAGGATGGTGGAAGATATTTGACCATAAATATATTGATGAGGAAATTGTTGGAGACGAGATCAGAATAAACAGCACTAAAATGTAAGAATCGCATATTTTATTTTAGCCAATGTTTCGACCAAAATTTTAGGTCCTAATTAGGGTTCTTTGGATGGTGGTATTCAATTGCTCTAAGTTATCCATGGCAGTTGGACACTGCCAACTAAAGAGCCCTGATGATGACCTAAAATTTGGGTTGAAACGTTGGCTAAAATAAAATGTGTGGTTATTACATATTAGTGTTATTTATTCTGACCACAGCTTTTCCTCTTCATGTACAGTACAGTAGGGTTCCGATTAACTGAGTCGATGGGGACCAAGGTTACCTCGGTTAATCGAAATAATCGGTTAATTGAAACCATACCAATACCAACTGAAAACGTAGGTTATTTTTAAATAAAAACTACATATATGCTGAAAAACCTAATAAATACTTAATAATAATGCATAATAACAATAATAATAACAGAAATTATGAAACTATTTTTTTAAAAAGAAATCTTTCATTTTTTTTTTTTTTTATTGGTCCTCCCCTTCCTCGCCTGTTAGGCTATACGGGGTTTCCCGGGCCAGGGGAGAGGGTGGGGGATTTATGCCGAGAATTATTAAATTTCCCCTGGCTCCGGGTTTTGAACTTGCTATCTTTCGGTTCTCAATCATACGTTGCCATGGGCAACGCGTATTTTTTGACGCGTTTACCCACTCGGCTATGGCCGGAAAAAGAAATCTTTCATTGTAGTTTGTTTAAATGAACTCATACACATACCCTCCCACCCTCAGACTTGGCACCTCGGTTAATCGGGACCTCGGTTGACCGGACCTCGTATAATCGGAACCCTACTGTACTACATCTATGTTATTTTTTATTCGACAACAAGTATTTTTATTAGAATTTTGTTGGTTCTCAGAATTTACTTTTTTAATGATACTTTATTTCATAACAAAACAGGGGTCACCTGTGGTGTAGTGGTTAGCATGGCAGCCTACATTAATAAAGGTCGCGGGTTCGTGTCCCATGGTGGCCCTAGGATTTTTTAAAGGCAGTAAAAAATCCTTTTCTATGCTATCCCTTGGATAGGAGGTCCCAAGCCTGTGCGATGTCAGGTACTCGTTCAAGATCCCTATACTAATTATAAATGGATAGGCAAAATTTAGGACTCCCACAGTAGCGTCGTCCAATTAGCCTTAGCAGCATAAAGGGAGGTTAAACAAAGAAACATAAAAACTAAACAATTTTTAGTTTGACTATATGAGAATTCCTTTATTTTCTAATGATTGTGATATGCCAGTGATATCTTCTAACTAGAATATTGAGTCTTATATAATTATATAATTTTTTTTAACTCACCTCTTTAATATATTGCATGTTTTGCTCTATCCCCTCAAACCAACAGTCCTTCCATTTGCTCGACAGAAATCCTTCAAGCTTCAATTGCTTCATGACAATATTAGGCTGAACGATCGGGGCTGGTAACGGAAAGAAATATTTATAAAATATTGACTTATATAACAAATATCTATGAGCACAATTGCAAAGATTCACCATTACAATAATATAATACTTTGGAGTTTTATATTATTTTTGTGTCAGTTTTGCCTCCAAAATATTAATAAAAACAATAATTTTTTTCCATTAAATGTTTTGGGAATCATTGACTATGTATTTCTTTAGCATCTAAAATTTAATAAAAATAAAAAATAAATTATTTCAAAACCTTTCTCATTCCTTAATAAATATTTAGGATCGTATGTTGCACTAGTCAAATTAAATTAAAATTTCATAATACATAATATTAAAATTTACTTAAATATCATTGCCAATATTTCTGGAGGCAAAAATAACAGAAGTTTTCCACATTAAAAAAAGGTCAAGAATTTAAAAAAATTAAATATAATAGATAATACCAAAATACTTATATTTTAACATTTTTATTAAAATTATTTGTAAAGTTTATACAATAGATAAACATTTTCTATTGAAAGCAATATCTCAACATTTCATAACTTTCTTTGAAATTTCATATTTTACTTTATATTAAATTTAAAATGAAAAAAAAAATTAATTAATAAAAACAAGAATTTTATACATTTATAAACTAGGAACAATTAGTCAATTTAAAATAAATTAAATTAAATTTTGATTATGACTTTCATTTATAATTTACTAATGAAAAAGTATTACTTTCTTATTATGAACAACTTTACAAGTACATATTTTATCATGTAGTATATTTTTCATTTTAATATGTAATGGCAAAAATGCATGCATGAAAAAAGAAAATAAGAGAGGTGGAAAGAATGGCATATTCTAGAACCTTTAATTTATATGTTGTGAAAATTGTTTATTTGTAGATATACATCCATATATATTTATATAAATAAAAATGCATTGATTTGTGATAAGAGCTTTCAATCGGAGATCCAAAAATAGACCTTTCAAGAGAATTTAAATGCAAATGGCAGCTTTGAAGGACAGAGGGCATTATCCCCAACTTCACTATATTAAGGGAAATCTTTATTGATTGACATTGATTTGAATAAAGTTACATTAGATTGTTTTGAAATAATAATTGACGTATTCTTATTCTTATAATTGACGTATTCTTATATGTTACCTGAAATTAGTTACTATGTCAGAGCTAGTTATAAACATAAAAAATATTTTATTAGGAATTAAATACATAAAAATTAAAATATTCCTTATATTTTTGTATAGTTAAGAAGAGGATCAGCATGTAGATAACTAACATCTTTTCTGAAAATATTAAGTTTAAAAACTCAAATGAATGTTGTTTTTTTTTTTTTTTTTTTCTTTATTTATTCCATAGTAAGCTCCTCCCTCAGTGTTTCTAAATTTTACTGATTCCATGCCCTAAGGCAAACTCTCTTCAGAAATATTTACAATTTTTTTTTTTTTTTACATTAATAGTTTACAATATTTATACAATTTGAACAAGAATATTCAATTAATAACTTGTAACTAAAAAGAAAAAGAAAGTCCAAAACACCTGGGTATGGTGGGATTTGAGGTCATAGTGTTGCAGTTAGCATATTTTTTTGCCAGGTCTTTCGTCTTCTGTTGGGTCAATTTTGAAGGTCAATTAATTTTGAAAATGTTAGTTATCCCGACTTATATTTTTTGAATAATTTGTTTTCTGGAGTAGGCCATGTATCCCCCTTCATCAGAATAGATTTATTAAATGTCCACTGTTATGCTGCTGCAAAGGACATTGACAAAGAATCTGGTTTAAAAAAAATTATGTTTATAAAAAAACTCATAGGTTATATGAAAGTGATTTTTGACCAGCGATTTCAGTCTGAAGACTACTCTTATAAAGCTATTAGCTACTCTAATACATTCAATATTTTTACAGAAACATAGATTATCCTATTACACGATTTTATTACCCTAATTTAGGTTCAAAGATATAATTTAAAGAGAATTAAATAGTTTAATTTACCTTGAGGGGGATTTTTCGGGTCAGCATTGTATGCTGAAATGTAACCACAACAGGCGACTCGGCCGAAAGGATTCATCGCATCCAGGACAGCGCTGCTCATTCTTCCTCCAACCTGGATTTGTTTAAAAACAAAAATTGTAATTCAGATTTTGTGACATTAATAACATAGATATTAGCAATACCAGGGTAAGAGATTAGCTTGTATGTATTTTTTAAAACTATATGTAATCGCTTATGGACAGTGGGAGTCCCAGGGGGGGATATTGGGGATCAATCCCCCCCCAAAATTCCGACGTAAAAAAAAATTAGTGGGATGAATTAAAAAAATTAATTACGCATCTAACTTTTACGAGTTTTCTAGGGAAGTTTAGTTTAATTTTGACTAGAATTTTTTATACAGAATTTTGTATATGAACTTAATGTATAAGCATAAGCAAATAAAGTGTGCTATTTTTTTTTCCTACCGACCAATCCCCCCCCCGAATTTTTTTTCTGGAACCGCGCCTGCTTATGGAGTTATTTCAAGGCATTTTTTTTTTTCAATATTCTAACCTATTTTCATTTAATTATGATGCAGGTAACAGGTTCAAATAATTAATAATAACAAACACTTATTCATAAAAGGAGGGTACTGGGACCTAAACCTAATTTCAATCTTAACCAAGCTGTTAATAAACCAAATTACCATTTATCTCTCAGATTCTTATTCAGTATATTTTTTTAGATGCAATGATATTAACAGCGCTTTTCTATGACTACTTAAAATTAGAGTTTCTGGTATTATAGTGTAATAAAATTATATTGGCTTTTTTTATTGGAATGAAAGATTATAAAAGAAAAAAATAAATATTTGATCCAGATATATACCCAGAAACTCATGTGAACTTTCATTTTTTTTCCTATAAACTTTTAGAAGAATATTGACGGATAGTGTTGGAATTAAATTTGGGAAGCAAAATGGTTAGGCTTTTTCTATTACGATTTAGGTTGAGAATTTATTTTGCATTTGTTATGCAAATCAATTAATGCATTTGTTATAATAGAAATAAAATCTAATTGATCTGCTATTGGATGAAATACTATTTACAAGAAGCTTCCCAATCAAATTAAAAATAAAAACAATATCAATGCTCACCATAATATTAAATAAAAATAGGAATTTACATACAAAATTTTGAAAAGTTTGATGATATTATTAAATATAAATGTTTAAGTTTCAAAAGTACTTACATTATCAAAATAGCAGTCAACACCATTGGGCGCTGCTTTCTTTAATGCCTCTGCAATATCACAGGTTTTATAGTTGAAAGCATGGTCAAAATTTAATTCTTCTGTCAGCCACTTAGCTTTGTCATCAGATCCGACAAATCCAATTACATTGAGACCTAAAAGAAAAATTAAAAGGAAAGCTATTGTATGTAGAAAGTTATAAAAGTTTAAATAAACCAAGTTTATTCCTCTTAGTACTGAACTATATCAATAATACTGACATCACATACATATACATATACTGACACCACTTGATAGTGGCGTACCCAAGGTGGATAACTATGTTGAGCCCGAGGCCAACAGTTGGGAATTTTTTTATTTTCTTATAACTTTACTACAAAAAGAGAAAAACAAATTTTTTAAACAGACAGGTTATTTTTTTTTTTAAATTGGAGGAAATTTAATCTTTTTTATTTATTATTCATTAATGAGCCAAATTAAGAAGAATGGAAAGTTAAATATTTGTTTTTTTCTTCATTTAATTTCAGGAATGTCTCTATTATATCTATAATATGCAGTGGTGGATCCAAGGGAGGGGCGCGGGGGCGCGTGGCCCCCCATGGGAGGTGAGGACACCAATCAATTATTACTATTTCTGTATAAAAAGTGCTATCTTTAATAATTTTTTTAGCTCCTTATATGAAAAATGGATTGTATTTAAACATTTAATAGAAATTCACTACTTAAATGTGCACTAATATTTTAAATTAGATCCTTTATGACGCAAAAATTTTAAAAATAAAAAAGTGCGCCCTCCCTCAGAAAATTTCTGGATCCGCTACTGATAATGTGTTGGCTATTTATTTATCCTTGCACCATGAAACAATAAGTTTTGAATTTAAATTTTATTATTATATTTGAAAGTTTGTTTGTTTGTTTGTCTGTTTAATGTCCATTTTTATGCTACTTAGGCTAATCGGACGATGCTACAGTGGGAGTCCTAAATTTTGCCTATCCAGGTATAATTAGGATAGGGATCTTTAACGAGTACCTGACATCTTACAGGCTCGGGACCTCCATTTTACGTCCTATCCGAGGGACGGCATAGCTAAGGATTTTTTACTCCCATTAAAAAATCCTAGGGCCACCGCTGGAATTGAACCCGCGATCTTTAGTATTGTAGGTTGCCATGCTAACCACAACACCACAGGTGACCCCATATTTGAAAGTTAAATCAAACTATATATTATAATAAAAATAAAACATATATTTTTTAAGCCTATAAAAAACAAAAATTAATGTTTGAAAATAAACAGTGTATGTATTATCATACAAATTTATATAAAACATCTTAAACACATTAAATGTGAAAATTTTTCACTTTCTTAAAATTATTTTAATGTACGAAATTGACTAATGATAAATTTATTCAAGGCCCTTAGATAAAATAAAAGGTCTTAAAATTAAATTTACCTAAAATTTTTCCAATCTGCCCGACCAACGATCCCACCGCACCAGAAGCTCCAGTCACAACTAATGTTTCTCCTTTCTTTGGCGTGCACAGCCTTGTCAATCCAAAATAAGCTGTGTTTCTAAACAAAATTATCACAATATTTAAAAAAAAAAAAAAAAAAAAAAAAAAAAAAAAAAAAAAAAAAAAAAAATTAATCTATTGTAAACCGGACAGTTATTGACAACCTTAAGACTATATTTCTGTGGTGAACAATACTTTTTATGAAGGGATTAAATCGAAACTTCCTATAGCTCCTCTTTATCTATCCTTATAAAGACTCAAGAGGTTTTTTTTGGGACAAAAGTTCAATAGTTTTACCATAAGGCAATATTTAGTGTAAAAATTGCAAAAACTAATTATTGACACCCTGTGGATTTAATTGTGAATTCTTCCCTATGGTTAGTTTACTAAACACTTACTTCATAGATGACTTAGAGGACCCTTCAAACATTAGATTCATGTATATCTTGAAATAAAATTAGTACTTGTTTACTTATTTCTTCAAGTTAAATTTGGGGTGCCAATAACTGTCTGGTTTACCCTATGATTTATTTAATTTTTGGAACCTTGATTCAAATTTTTAATAATATATTTGGGAACATAAAGCTACATAAAATGTTTGATCTCTATCAATTTGTGCCATTTTGATAAAAGCTTTCATATTAATATTTATTTTTATTGATTAAGATATTTATTTTTATTCAATTTTATTGAAATAACACTAATTCCTAATACACTAACTATGGTTGTCTTGAATGGTATAAAGATTGTGCACTGATGTACACAGCGGATAACAAATTACAGAGGAACAACTGAACAGTAGCTTCATATTCTATTTAAGTCAGTAAAAATATCAAAAGCCATCAAAATATCGTTTAAGACCTAAACCATAGAAGAATTGAAAAATAAAAATATTGAACAATTAAACACACCGAAAGGGTAACAATCCCACCCAAACGTAAAATAATTTCTGTTATCACCCTTTTATTGCTGTTTACATTGTATTTCTTGTTGTTACAGATCCTACCCATCTGTATTGTTATATATTTTTATCTAGTCACAAATGATACTGTTATACTGATTTCTGTAAAGATATATTTTATTTAAAATGTATAGCAACAGAATTTTACATGGCTTTGTAATGTCATTGTCAATAACAATTTTATAATTTAAAAAAAATAAAATAATTGGTAAAATGAGCAAAGGAAAAATGAAATATAAATAAAATAAAATTATCAAAGCAGATCATTTTAGAATTTTTAAAAAGTAACATAATACTAACATACCCAGGCATGCCAAGAACTCCAAGAGCAGTAGAAAGAGGGACATCTCCAAAATCTGGTAAGAGATACGGTCTACTCTTTTCACCGAAACCGCTCACAACGGTGTCTGGATTTGCTACGGTTTTATTCCTCCAACCAAATTGGCCTACGACATTCCTTCCAACCTTGAAGTCTGGATGTTTGCTTTCTACAACTCTGTTTTTTAAAATAAGAATTATTAAAAATTAATTTCTGGTTAATTATTGCGATTATAAAATATATAAAGGAAAAATAAATGAAGACATTATTTTTCATTGGAAAATACATCATATAATATATAGGCTCCTTCATAAGTAACTAAATATTGTTTGCTAAATGGAAAGGCTTATTAAAGTTGTGAATGCCCTTGAAATTAACACATGGCCTGCTAGAAGTAGATAATTGACCTTTCAATAGATTGTGAAAAAACCTAGCAACAGATTACCATGCTTCTGCTTAACACATCACATCCTACGGTTGCCGTTTCTTGTCAGTTGTAGCTATACATACAATTTTCCTTCAAGGCCTACAGGGTAAAGGTAGTTTGGACCTTATTTTTATTTTTGATTTAATAAAACCTTCATGAGATGAAAGTATTTCTTCCTAAATTTATATAAATTCATTATTTCATGACAGGCTAGTAATAAAATTATTGATTAAAATAATTTTAAAAATGGACTTTGCTGAAAAATATATATAATTTTAAAACCTTAATACCTTTTATGTTTACTTTATTACAATGAATCATTTTATTAATGCAATAAATAATATTTCTTTGAAGCTTACCTCGCCACTTGTGCTCCAATCATGGTTATTCCAAGGGGAAGTTTCGCAGACACTGGTCTGAAAATTTAATGTCTATCTGTGTTAATATATCAACCAATGTTTTATTGTATATAATTAAATGCTTATAGTGTTTAATTAAATTTACCTCATGTAAGGATCAACACTTATATAAAGGGCCTCAAAAAGAACATCTGAAAAAAAAAATTTAATGTAAAAAATAATAAATATTTTGGATAAAATTATTAAATACATAAAGAAAACTCGAATTTTCACAAAATGATTAAAAATGGGTATAAGATAACAGTCATCATAGTTTTTTAATTAATAAAATATTATATAATATATAAAAAATATATAATTACAATTTAATAAAATTGTCTTAATAAATTTGACAAGAAATTTTAAATAAACATTGTTAGGGGCTTTTGTTAAGTTAAAATCACTGATTAAAGGTTTTTAATATTATTATTATTTTTTGATGTTCAGTTCGATTTATTTAGATTTTTTGTAAATATCGTGTAGGTAAATGTGCTATCAGCAAAAAAACAGTTGAATTCTATCTATTAACATTACATTTTATAAATCCTTCGTTTTAGATACTTGTTATTATTTTTTGTAATTTGAATTATATTAGTTGCCCAAATATGGAAGATAGTATGTAAAATAAATCCCATATATGTAAAAATATGTAACTACCTCTAAATTAGTTAATAGACTTTATTCTCTTTTTATTTGAATGAAATGAAAAACTAGGTGTCGATCAATGCTCTACGAGGCTTTGAAAAAAATATGTATATATATATATATATATATATATAAATCCGGGGCCTAATATTAATATTCTCAATAGGCTTCTTTTTATAAAAAAAAAAAAAAAAAAAAAAAAAAAAAGATCCACATGAGAATTTATTTAAGACGCTTTATGGAATCGCAATATTTTAAAAATTTTACTAAATATTTGTATGAACATTTGAAACAATGCTTCTCTCTTAAAATTTAATGGGTTCAATCTAGTTTGCAAAAATGAAGTTGCAAAATGAAGATACATCAGATAGTTTATTCTTTTTTGTTGTTAAATTTTCACTTTTTTTTTTTTTAGAAAGAAAGATAACATTACTCAAATTAAGAAATTAAGAAAAAATAAATATTTTATATTGGGCTGAAGAGAGAAAGTTATATTTATTTTATTTAAAGTGTGACAATTTATTAAATAAATTAGTACCTAAACAAGGACATGTATCTTATATAAAAAATTCTTGACAAACTGATGGTTGTCCTGTATATACAAAAAGTATACTACAGATATAGGTACCTGGAAAGTGGGCCAGAAACCTGAAATGTTGGGTAAACATAAGAAAATATGGAAGATTCCTTCTTTTTAAAAAAAAGAAAAAAAAATATATGAATTATTTTCTTTTCACTTCTGGTAAAAGTTTAATAAAATATCTTCATAAAAAAAAATAATAATAATCATTATAATTATTCAAACACTATTTGCAATGAAACTGATTTGCTATATAAACAATTTTAGTAAGAGTCCTTTATTTTCAGCTGAAAAAAATGATAAATATCTATCTAATGTTTTAGTTAATTTCTATTCATTTAAGTTAATTTATTAGAGAGAAATCGAGTTCGTTATGATTTCTTTCATATATTGAAATAAATTTCAATATTTTAATAATGGAATTTATTGAGATAAAATAAGTTAAAGAATAATTGAAGATATGAGATATGTTCATATTAATAGAACATTCTCAAAGATTTTAGAGGGGAAAAAAAGCAGTTATTAGAGATAAAATTTGTGAGATAGTGGGCTAGTCTTTGTACATACCGTCATGCATTGATTACTATTCATAAAATAATTAAGGCTGAATATGTATAAAATTTAATATAACTTATAACTTTATTTATTTATATTATTCCACTTATTTAGTATTCAAAGAGTATTAATTTTTATTTTTATGAATAATTGCTTTTGTTTGTATCCAAGAAGTTATACATAATAAGTATATATAATAATAATATTTAATAATAAATTAAAGCTGCATTTGAATATACATTAAGATAATCTTAAAAAGTTTTTTTTCTAACACAAGGTGAAGGACGTTTGAGAGGAAGAAGTGTTTCTTATTTACAAAATGATAAACATTTTTAAACATGCATACTCTACTATAGCGTCAACTATGATAATAAATACAAACAACTTACTACAATTTAAGTTATATTTTATGTAAATATATTTATATAAATAAACAATACAAGGAAAAAGTTACATTTACCAACTCAAAAATATATTGTCTCAAAATATAGTGATTATGTGGAAAAGGTATCTCATAATAAAAAAAGAATATGTTTCGGTGGAGATAGAACACAATTCCTGATATTTGAAATTTAGTGCTTTCTAAACTTAAACTGAAATCCATGTTTTTATACCGGACATGGCTGTCTATGTTCAAGTTTAAATCCTTGAATTCTTTTATATCAGTACTCGTTAGACGAAGCTTTGCATTTTCGTCTTGAAGTTTAAATAAACAAATGGAATTTCCAATCTTTTTTTAAAATTCACATCTATGTTATAATTAATAAAATATATTTTTTATAAATTTTGTTGAGGAGATGATTATGGATTTCATGACATTAAAAAAAATTATTTGTATAGAGTTTTTATAGGATTTAAACAGAGCAGTCCTAGGAAGGAGGGGGGGGGGGAGGGGTTAAAAGTCATTGATTCTCTCAGACATTATGGGAGAAAAAAAAATGGAATAATGATGGTGGAATACAGTTTTGAATTTCAGGCCCATCAGGGCTAAATGAGAAAAAACAGACAACAACCAATAAGAGAAATTATATAAAGAAATATCAATTAAATGTATAACATTAAACAAAATTAAATATATTACATAAAAATAACATAAAAAATTATAGAATTTAAAAAAAATGTAAGATTATAATAAGGCCATGATAAAAGTAATAAATGAAAAATGAGATAAAAATCTAAATAGCTTATCTGAGGTAATGTGAAATAAAATTGAGATATAAGTTGAAATATTATAATGAAGATTACATTGGTCAGTAACAATGAAGCCTGAGTTAATAAGATAAAATATAGTATACAAAATATATTTGTGTACATATCCAAAGATATACTATTTTACTTATGTAATTTCGACACCAAGTTTATGATTTTCTTTGCTACACAAGGTGAAGGACGTTTGAGAGGAAGAAGTGTTTCTTATTTACACAATGATAAACATTTTTATACATGCATACTCTACCATAACGTCAACTATGATAATAAGAACAAACAACTTACAACAGTTTATTTAATGTTAATATTTATATAAATAAACAATTTAAGGAAAAGGTTACATTTTTTATTAACTCAAAAATATTTTGTCTCAAAATGTAGTGATTATGTGGAAAAGGTACATCTTAAAAAAGAATAATTTTTAATATATGCTACTGGAAGACTTGGTCTATATTGTTCAAATTTTTAGGGTGGAGATAGAAAACAATTTTTGATACTTGAAATTTAGTGTTTTGTAAACTTATGAAACCAACAGCCAAGGAGCCCTGATAAGGACCTGAAATTTGGGTCGAAACGTTGGCAAAAATGAAATATTTGATTCTTGCAAATTAGTGCTATTTATTTTGACCGTACCCCTAACCATTTCCTCTTCATAAATGGAATAAATTTACTAATCTAATTTTCTATTATATCATTATTCATGTATATAAACATAATAAATCTCATATTATTTTTTTTGTAAATAAATGTGTTATTTTTAGACTTTGTTTATATATATTTTTTTTTTAATGACGAATATACCGCCGGAATTTTTTTTTTTTTTCTTGGGGACCACTATTGGATTTAAACGTATATTTTTAATACATTTAATATGCACCCTCCCCTCTTATTTAATTTAATAACAGAAAATGAAATATTAAAAATATAAAAGTTATCTGGTTATTATTTAGATTCATTTTTTATAGTAGAATAATGGATAGTTATCAAGAAAAATTATAGTCAAACTATCACAATAATGGGGACTACTTTAAACAGAAGTTGTGTAACGTTGACTCACATCCGGCCGGCAAAGGAAGGTCTAGTAATAACGCAATAGAATTTCGATGTTTTCAATTTTGAACTATTCAAAATGATACCAGCTATATATATAGTATAATATAAACCATTTAAATTTTAATGGACTGCACTTTTGATTTCGATCTTATAAATCGATCCCGTAGGAGTATAAATAAATCGAAGATTCCTCTCTCTTCAGCGCCGAAAAATAGTCGAGTCCCAAAAAAGTTCCGCGAAAAAAAGTTTTGAAGAAAAAAATCGCTTTTTTATGAACTGAATTAAATAAATAAAAAAAGATATCAAAGTTTTGGTGACTTATATGCATGACAATCTTAAAGAATCCACAATTATTCACATACAAAATGAAGAAAAAATATATGGAAATCAAAAATTTATAAAATGCTATAACTATTATTATGGGTCGGTAGAACAATATAGATTTTTGTTGCGAAAATTGATTTTTTGGTTAAATCCTAAATCTTAGAGCCTGAGTATACCGTGGTAAACTTGCGACTCTGTATCTTGACCTGTTAATTTATAAATTGCGTAACCGGTTGTTTGATTTAAAGTATTTAATATTTAAAGTTACTGTTTGTTCTCCAGAAAAAAATTAATTTCACAGATTCGCTACTTTACCATTGTGTCGACTTAGATGCTTAAATTTGTTCCACTAAATATTTTTTTTTTATTGTTTCGAAATTTCGGGGGGTTCGATCCCTTTACCCCCCCCCCTGGGAATCGCCATAGACAATTATTTAAAAAAAAATGCATTATATTGCAAATTATGCAATGATAGCTGCTAACTTCAACAATAATAAAGAATTTAGCATTTATAGTCTATACCCGTTAAATACAGTTCTAATTTTTTTTTTTTTTTTTTTTTTTTTTTTTTTTTTTTTTTTTTACCATTACCTCCTTCAAACTGTTGCTAAGAATTGATGTAAAGAACAAATTAAAAAAAAAATGAATGGATATTAACAACATAAAGAATGCCAAATTTTTAAGTAAATTTTATCTATTAATTTAATCATTTTTCGTGGGTTATTTTATTTTAATCTATATAAATAAAGATGAAATTCTATTTGTTTGTTTGTTCTTTATAGAAATCCATACCGTTTGTCCCAAATTCTCCAAATTTCGCTCAGTGGATCTTTCATTCTAGGTGCGAACACCTGTCCATATTAAAATTGCATAACTTCAGCCGATCTTCAGCTGATATTCTTTATTGTTATAAAAATCGTATTAATCTCGCTTTACATTGTTTTTTTACGAAATCGACCGTTTGAGTCGATAAAAGTCTCACTTTATAGTTAAAAAATGAAATTCTCCGGGTGAAACCGGTATATACAGCTAGTTTTATAATAATTTTAAATATTTTATTTTTGAAGGGAAAAGATTGGGATCGGCTGGTAGTAAATTTTACATAGAAAAATAGATCAAAATTCTAATTGATATTATTATAAGCATATTTTAAAAACTGGATTTAGCAGGAATTGATTTTGAAAGAATCGATTACGAGAAATAATTATTATAATTGAAACAACTCCGATGGCAGCACCATTATAAATAATAACAAACAAACATTGATGTTAGTTGTATTTACAGCTGATACGAACATGTCCATACGAAACGAATTACCTCCATCTTTCAACGGCGGCAATTCCTCTTCCACCAACTCGAAGTCCGACTTCTTGGGCACTCCGTCGAAGTGCTGCTTGAATATGAACTTCTTGCACTTCATGTCTGCAGTCGTGGGATCTGTTCTGAGAGGGGACGGGACGCGGACTGGTTCGATAGCTGTGGTTTGCCGGCGTCAGGCATCCCGAAGGTCGCGCCCCCCTCCAACGCTTGGGAAATCTAGAAATAGAAGAAATTTAGATGCACTCGGTTCTTGAGAGAAAAACAGGACAGGTTTAGAGGATGAGGAAAAAAATATAAGCTTAAGGAATCAGCCCTATGTACCATATACGAAGAGCTCTCAGCTGCTCACAAGTCTTTATATGCATAATTGATCGCAGAATGAGTTGGGGAATATTTTTCGTCAGCTGCATTCATGCTCGATGCAATTCCGAAGCGCTGCCATTAAAAAAATCCGGTGCGATGAGCGCAACACACAACTTTCACTTACCAACTTATGGTAGATAAGGAATTGACGTGTTTTGATGAATATATAAATTCACACATTTTTCCACATTCATTTTCTTTTTTTTCTTTTTTTTTTTTTTTGATCTCTAATGAACAATATTTTTTTTCAATGTTAAATAAAAGCTTTTACTGTTAATAATTCGACAATGCAAGCATAATACTCCATCGCGTCTGATTTTATAATTCTCTATGCAGTTGTTGAAAACTTCATTTAGTTAACAAGGATGGAATTCAACTTCCATTAAATTCCATCAGAATAATTGACAAACAATCTTTAACATGAACAGAACTTATTTAATTATAAACAAGGGTTTGTCATTAAAGTCGTACTGCGCATGCGTTTTACGAGTTGCGTTTAACGTGTTTTCTTTTTTTCTCATCTAATTGTTTAGCCATTCGTATTTTTATGCATAGCAAGAGACTGTTCATTTCCATTGGCGGATCCAGGGGGGGGGGGGGCTGTGAGGGCTGCAGCCCCTCCCTTTGGAAAATTTTTCGTCGTTTAAAGATAGAATTTGACTTTTCTTAATGTATTGAAGCAAGTTAAAGAACAAATACTGCGCAAAACAAGTAGAATTTTAGTTGTGGGAAAGGAACATCATAATAAAAAAGCTGATTAGCAAATCCAAATTAAGGATTATGGGGCTGCAGGCCCCCCCATTAGTATTGCAGCCCCCCCCCTTTACGATCGTCTGGATCCGCCCATGTTCATTTCTCCATATAAACTAAAACAAAGGCACTTTATAGGAAAACAGAAAAGGCCCCTTCCCCATTTAAGCCATGCTAAAACTTATCTGATATTAAAGAACAGTTGATTCTCATTAAACAAGACGCGTTGATCAAAATCGTTAGAGCCGTTTTTGAGAAAATCGAAAAATGAGACAAAATTTTTTAAATAAAGTGCCCTCTCCGTTTGACCAATTTTGATGAAATCTTTGGTGTCACATCCCGGGCATAAATATACGGCAAATACCAATTTCATGATCTTACGGTTTAACTTTTTGAGATAGTCTGTCCAGACACACACAGACCATTTCGCGGGACTTCGTTGTTTTGGGTACTTCCTGCCAAGACTTCGATTTTTGAAATATTAACCATTTTGAACCAATTAAACAAACATCTTTCGTCTGTTAAAATAAAAGATAAATTTTTCCAAGTACCTACCTGTCTAGGTAGTTATTTTTATGAACATTTTATATAATTTTATAAAATAAGGTAGTTATTTTTTGATACTTCAAAAACCGAAGTCTTAGCAGCCACTACGAATAATTTCACGTTTTTATTTGTATTTCCTCGCACGGTTAACCTAATGTTGTGTGTAAGGAGCTTGTTTCATGCTAACTTTGATGCTCAGCAACTAATATCTAAAACATTTTTCATTCTGGTCTTTTTGAGTTAGAGACGTTGGAATACGGTTTCCACCAAAATCGTAAAAATTACAGATTTTTTATGCACCGAACCCGGCTAAACCACTAAACCGATTTTTGAATATCGGTATATCATTCTGTTTGAAATATTTTAGCCTCTTATAGTAAGAAGAAATCAATACTTTGTGATCTGTATTTGCCGAATTATATGCGAGAAACTGAAAAAAAAATCCCAAAAATTTCACGTGGATTTTAGACCACAAGGCGCTAAATACGTTCACGTTTTAATTGCTTTGTCTCCACAGGAGTGGGCTAATTTTAAAATTAATTAGCTCGTTTTACACAGAATTTGATATTCTACAACTTTTATATGTGACATTTTTTATTTGGAGTAACCCTCTTAAAATTGCAGGCTTTGGAACATGAGCGTGATTCATTTTTCCGCTAAAGTGGCTAAATTGACCATCGGTTTTGGCGAAAAGACTTAACCGATTTTAATTGTGAGGATCTCAGTCGACGCGAAATTGAATGCCCTTTTATTTAAGAAAGAGCACAATTTCTTCTGCGATAAATCCTTTTCGAGTTATTAGTGAAAAATTGAAAAAAGTTCAAAAATGTCGATTTTGTTCGCCTATAAAATTTGATGGCAACCTATCTGAGGTGGCAGACGTTCACATTTGTTGTCTATGAAATGAGTACTTTAAGCCTACAAGATCAAAAATTTTCTTCAAATCAGGCACCTTTTTGGCCCTCTGCTTCCGGACTAGTGTATTTCCGTTGAAAACCGGAGGTCGAAATTGTTCACGATCGCAATACTTTCCCTTACTATATTTATCATATATAGGTAAATGAAAGTAAAAAATCTGGTGCGGTGCGCGAATCACAAAACTTTCACTAACCACCCTACGTTTTTTACTAAAAATGGACAATTTTTTACTTTCACTTACCTATATATGAAATATATAGTAAGTGGAAGTATTGCGATCGTGAAAAAATTCGACTTCCGGTTTTCAACGGAAATACACGTTTTGGGGTCCCCTGAGTCGAAATGACCAAGTCCCGCGAAATGGTCTGTGTGTGTGTGTGTGTGTGTGTGTCTGTGTGTCTGTGTGTGTGTGTGTGTGTGTGTGTGAACAGACTAGCTCAAAAACTATAAACCGTGCGATCCTGAAATTGGGTATTTAGTGTAGGTATATGCCCGCGATGTGACAGCATAAATTTCATCAAAATTACTTAAAGGGAGGGGGTACTTTACTTAGTAACATTTTAGGTTTTTTTCGATTTTCTCAAAAACGGCTCTAACGATTTTGATTAAACTGAGAATTTCATCTATTTATATGCCCGAGATATGACTGTAAAAATTTCATCAAAATTGATTAACCGGAGGGGGTACTTTACTTAATAAATTTTGTAACATTTTCACGTGTTTTTTTTTTTATTTACTCAAAAACGGTTTTAACGATTTTGATCAAACTGGGTATTTGATGTATGTATATGCCCGAGATATAACTGTTAAAGTTTCATTAAAATTGATTAACCGGAGGGGGGACTTTACTTAATAAATTTTGTAACATTTTCACGTGTTTTTTTTATTTACTCTAAATCGGCTTTAACGATTTTGATCAAACTGGGTATTTGATGTATGTATATGCCCGAGACATGACTGTAAAAATTTCATCAAAATTGATTAACCGGAGGGGGGACATTACTTAATAAATTTTGTAACATTTTCACGTGTTTTTTTTATTTACTCTATATCGGCTGTAACGATATTGATCAAACTGTATATTTGGTGTATTTATATACCAAAGATGTGACTGTAAAAATTTCATCAAAATTGATTAACCGGAGGGGGGACTTTACTTAATAAATTTTGTAACATTTTCACGTGTTTTTTTTTTTATTTACTCAAAAACGGTTTTAACGATTTTGATCAAACTGGGTATTTGATGTATGTATATGCCCGAGATGTAACTGTTAAAGTTTCATTAAAATTGATTAACCGGAGGGGGGACTTTACTTAATAAATTTTGTAACATTTTCACGTGTTTTTTTTATTTACTCTAAATCGGCTTTAACGATTTTGATCAAACTGGGTATTTGATGTATGTATATGCCCGAGACATGACTGTAAAAATTTCATCAAAATTGATTAACCGGAGGGGGGACATTACTTAATAAATTTTGTAACATTTTCACGTGTTTTTTTTATTTACTCTATATCGGCTGTAACGATATTGATCAAACTGTATATTTGGTGTATTTATATACCAAAGATGTGACTGTAAAAATTTCATCAAAATTGATTAACCGGAGGGGGGACTTTACTTAATAAATTTTGTAACATTTCACGTGTTTTTTTTATTTACTCTAAATCGGCTTTAACGATTTTGATCAAACTGGGTATTTGATGTATGTATATGCCCGAGATATGACTGTAAAAATTTCATCAAAATTGATTAACCGGAGGGGGGACTTTACTTAATAAATTTTGTAACATTTTCACGTGTTTTTTTAATTTACTCTAAATCGGCTGTAACGATATTGATCAAACTGTATATTTGGTGTATGTATATACCAAAGATGTGACTGTAAAAATTTCATCAAAATTGATTAACCGGAGGGGGGACTTTACTTAATAAATTTTGTAACATTTCACGTGTTTTTTTTATTTACTCTAAATCGGCTTTAACGATTTTGATCAAACTGGGTATTTGATGTATGTATATGCCCGAGATATGACTGTAAAAATTTCATCAAAATTGATTAACCGGAGGGGGGACTTTACTTAATAAATTTTGTAACATTTTCACGTGTTTTTTTTATTTACTCTAAATCGGCTTTAACGATTTTGATCAAACTGGGTATTTGATGTATGTATATGCCCGAGATATGACTGTTAAAATTTCATTAAAATTGATTAACCGGAGGGGGGACTTTACTTAATAAATTTTGTATCATTTTCACGGGGTTTTTTATTTACTCAATAACGGCTTTAACGATTAACAAAAATAAGATATGGATGTAGAAAAATGTGTGACTGGGAAATTATATTTAACAAAACACGTCAATTTCTTATCTAAGTAAGTTGGTAAGTGAAAGTTGTGTGTTGCGCGCACGCACCAGATTTTTTAAAATGGCATATTTAACTGATACCAGAGAGGGAACAATAAAATTTATTTTTCAATGAGTAGTGTTTTTTTTTTTATTGGAAAGTGGGGTCAGTAATTTATAGAGTGGTTTACCAAAAATGAAATTGGCCCCATTTACTCCTGCACTCCAAACTTTCCAGGGGTTCGTTTGAATTTGTTAATATGAATATTTTTTTAAAAGATTATAGAAATAATAATCGAAAATATTATTTGACAGCAACTCTAGGCAATAATGTTGCTAACTAAATGAAACCACTTCAAATAGAGATTGCCTTATCACCAGATGTTCGGATACGTTTTTATTTTTACTTTCACTTACCTATATATGAAATATATAGTAAGTGGATGTATTGCGATCGTGAAAAATTTCAAATTCCGGTTTTCAACGGAAATACACGTTTTGGGGTCCCCTGAGTCGAAATGACCAAGTCCCGCGAAATGGTCTGTGTGTGTGTGTGTGTGTCTGTGTGTCTGTGTCTGTGTGTGTGTGTGTGTGTCTGTGTGTCTGTGTCTGTGTGTGTGTGTGTGTGTGTGTGTGAACAGACTAGCTCAAAAACTATAAACCGTGCGATCCTGAAATTGGGTATTTAATGTAGGTATATGCCCGCGATGTGACAGCATAAATTTCATCAAAATTACTTAAAGGGAGGGGGTACTTTACTTAATAACTTTTTAGGTTTTTTCGATTTTCTCAAAAACGGCTCTAACGATTTTGATTAAACTGAGTATTTGATGTATTAATATGCCCGAGATATGACTGTAACAATTGCATCAAAATTGATTAACCGGAGGGGGGACTTTACTCAATAAATTTTGTATCATTTTCACGGGTTTTTTTATTTACTCAAAAACGGCTTTAACGATTAACAAAAATAAGATATGAATGTAGAAAAATGTGTTAATTTGGGAAATGATATTTAGCAAAACACGTCAATTTCTAATCTAAGTAAGTTGGTAAGTGAAAGTTGTGTGTTGCGCGCACGCACCAGATTTTTTAAAACTGGTATCGGCTAATCCTCTCCTGATCTTCCCCGTCTCATAACCGTTTTTTTAATGAGATTATTACCTTGTATTAAGATGGACTGCGGGGTCTTTTTCGTTTAAAGCACGCCAACATAATTTACAGGTACAAATATGAACATGTGGTAACTACTACGTTACTATTTGAGATATCGTTACTTGGTTACGTAATGCTCGGTTCTTTACAATTACAACATATGACTAAAATATTTATTTACGATTGTAAACATGGTTTTGTTTAGGTTACACGACCAATTCAAAGATTTAGATAAAACTGTAGATTTTCTACAGGAAAAAGGTCTTCTTCATAAAGATAGGATATGCCGCAATGGACATAACATGAAATTAAGCAAGAGAGAGAATAGATTTAGATGGAGATGTAATAATAGATCCTGTCGTATGGAAATTGGCTTAACAGAAGATATGTGGTTTACTGGTTCTAAATTTCCATTAAATACTGTATTGATTTTCATTTATTCGTGGACAAAAAAGTACACTAGCACCTTATTTTGTCAAGAAGAATTAAGTATGTCTGCGGAAACTCCATCTAATTGGAAAAATTATTTAAGGGAAGTCTGCGCAGATTCCCTCATTAAAAAACTAGTCAAGATAGGAAGAAATGGGATGATCTGTATTTTTTGGAAGTTAGAATAAAGTGACAAATAAAATAATAGTTATTAAATATCGTTACTTTTAAAAACACGTGTTGTGTTATTTGTAACTGTAGATTCGGTTGCGTGCTCTAAACGAAAAAGACACGGACTGCGGTCTAAGCAATCAAAAGTGTTATGCTGTTATGTTGAGGACAAAGTAACTACCAAATTGCATTATTCGCTTAAAAATATAAAAAAATTGAAAAGCCAAAATATTTGGGGGGGGGTCATGACACCTATGACCCCGCCCCCCCCCTGGATCCGCCCATGATCTGAAACTTATACTTTTGCATTTGATCTAAAATGCAGGGACATAAATATAAAACAATATTTGTATTCCTTCTACGTACTTTGAAATAGTGAACTTGAAAGCTGTTGGCATTTTGCCAAACCTTTTGATATCTCTAAAAGATCTAATGAATTGTACCTGAGACGAGTTGGGAGTTTGCCCAAAGTCGGATAAGAGAAAACGTCTTCGTCGACAAGATTGCATATCACTGAATTTCGTGTTTATTTACTTCACTGTTTTTTTTTTTGATCAAACTACTAGCTAGGGTGCCCGGCTTCGCTCCGGTAGTTGTGTGGTAGTTTTAACAACAGAAAAACTTTAAAATTAAAGGAAATATAGAACAAAATTAGCACTTTCTTGAAACTTTTAACATGGTATCAATATTAAGATTCGATATCTGCAGAGTCCGCCCAAATAAGGAACCCTATATACTTTAAAGGGGGTTGAAAATGGGGAATGAACAATTAATTTTGCTGCAACTTTGTCGAGTAATGCATCGTTTTTGATGGTTTCTGTGATTCTGAATTCTATAAGCCCATTCCAAGCAGTCAGCAGATAATAAGTTATCAGATTATGGTTGAAAAATCTATTAGTTAAAAAACTATAATTCGATTACAACCTAAGCGCCGACTACTGTGATGGTCCTATTAGATCCAGAAGTTAAGAAACTACCGAAGATTCATAGAAACTTTTTTTTTAAGACCTTTCTTCCAGTTCAATCTCCCTTAAGATATCCCCCCCTCCCGTAATTTGGCCGGACACTGCACCAACTATTACAAAGTGAAAACCAAAATATCCTGAGGGCACAATTTTTTCATCATATTTCTTTTTATCCTGAACTATGAGGGGTGATAAAATCTTATTGAAAAAATGCTGTAATTGGAGTTAGTCATTTTGTCAACTGGAATGCTCATCATACATAGTAATAAAACCATTTTTCATAATTACATACAATAAGAACTCTTCAAACATTTTATTTTCGATTTATAATCAGTCAATGCAGCTCTCCTTTTTTGTTTTATGTCTGTTTTTATTCGCTCACTGTACTACTCAAAAATGTTCACTCATATTGCATTAAATTTACTTAAGTAGGTATATATTATATATTGATTAAATATAATATGTTAATCAATTAACCTTCTTATGAGAAAATTAATTTTGTAAGGTATCCAGTCGGTTTTCTAATTGATTTGTAAAATCATTATTTTATTTTGAAAGAAAAGGTGAAACTAATTATTTTCGCTTGATTTTTTAGTAATTTAAAAAGAACAGCTGAACAAATACATAACCTTTACAAATTGAACGGAATGAATGAACAATAAACATCGAGTGAAACGCACCCTAACGCTTCCTGGTAGCCTGGAGCTCGAACTAAATTTTTCATTCATAAACTCGTATCTTAATCTTAGGTAGGCTAATTACATGGTGCGAGAGGGTTAAAATTCCAGTCCTTTTCTCTTCAATTTTACACCCTTAAGAGAAAAACAGAAACCTTCTTCTCCGTTAGGGGTGATATAGCAACACGCTGACATAACTTCCTTAATCCCACGTGGAGTCGTTT
The DNA here is from genome assembly GCA_911387785.2 of Aelia acuminata. Classification (NCBI taxonomy): domain Eukaryota; kingdom Metazoa; phylum Arthropoda; class Insecta; order Hemiptera; family Pentatomidae; genus Aelia; species Aelia acuminata. The sequence goes on along the minus strand of OU426982.1, from coordinate 18,337,021 downwards.
TTGAGCCTTTTCGGCACGCACATTGTACACTTTGCTTTATAATATGTATTGATTTATAATTTCATAAGTAATATATCAGTTTGTCATGGAATCATGAAAAGAATTTTTTCTATATAATAAAGCTAATTCGCGGGCGCAATCGACTATAGGGTGCAATAGTAGTTTTGCAAAATGTCGGAAGGAACGGAGATAGACATAGTTGATGTGACAGAGATAATTGGTAATTTTAAAAGATCATTAATTGAATGGCAGGCTATCCTTGATGCAAACTACATAATTACATGTGGAATAATATCTAGAAGTAAAAAAACAGTTATTTTACAAGCCTTGTGCCTTCAAACAAGCGATCTTAAAGGACTGCCCCATCAAATAAAAGCGGAAATCAAATTTATTAATAACAATAAGTAATTTTCGTGTAAAGCTGGTAGTTCTGGTAAATGCAAACACATCATTGTAACTTTACTCTACGTTTTTCGGTTAGTAATAACATTAATTACCTATTCATACAATCATTGTTATGGCAGCTGTCATTTTCATGACAGCTTAGTTTCTTTGTCATACTATTTATTTGTCAAAACTTTCAGGCATCGCATTGAAAACTTGGAACAATTAAGCACAACGGATGTAATACAAAAATGGGGAAAATTAAAAAAGAAAAACCAATCTATGACACTATGTTATTTCTCAATGTTATTTGCATAAAACTAGCATTTTGGAATTATAAAATGTCAAATACTAATATTTACCTGGATAAATATAGTCACTTTCTTTAAAATGAAGACTATATATCGTCATATGTTTTATAACAGGCTTATCTATTCTTAATTTTACAATCCACTCTTTAAGAAGCTTTTTATTTTTTGGAAATAAATGGAATGACACGTCTTTTGATTTTCTAATTGAACACTGAGGGACCGAGCAATGCCTATTAGACATTTTTCAAATAATATTTTGCTCCATCGTGTTTTAATTATGGAAAAATAAATTAAAAACGCCAAAAAACCTATGAATCCCAGGTAATGGTCAGGCTTCTATCCCCGTTTCTCTAATTCCTGTAAAGAAGCAGCACCGTCGCTTGCGCCCGCCTATTACCAAAACTGCGGTTTTGCGCTTATAACTTGCGATCTTTGTATATTTTTCCGGTGTGGCGGTTAAGGAAAGCTTTAAAATGATGCTGATGTGATTTCAGTCACATGGGACGTAAACGACTTTGCGAAACCCATACGGGACATTCCCCTATTTGGCGAAAATTGACATTTATCACTCTCGGTGTAAATAAATGTAATTTAATATTTTTTTATTCGCTCCAGTTGAGCGACCAATGAAGAAATATGGAGCGAACGCGTCGGGTGGGCGGTCCAGTAGCAGTGTGTGTTATAATTTAATGTGTGGTCATAGAATTCATTAACTCTTGAGTACCTTTCTAGGTGCTTTATTGCACGCAATTGATGTGTGGGTATTTTTACGGTGAGTGTAATACATAATGGAAAAGCAGGACTAATGTATAGAATGGAATATAGTATAATCCATACAAACATACATTCTTAACTCTTTGTATTGGGCAATTATGTATCGACAATTTCGGTATATAGACATTTTTTTGATCTATCTATCCACTATCTATCACCACTATCACGTCACTATCACTATCACCATCTACTACACCACTATCACTATCTATAACGTCTATCACCACTTTTGGAATTTCAAAGTCCTGAACCGTTATTAGAAGAACCGAGTATAGGGGAAGTCGAAATAGCTATCGGAAAATTAAAATCCAATAAAGCAGCGGGGACGGATAATATTCCTAGCGAACTAATCAAATCATGTGGGGAAGCTGGGATTTCAAAAATACATCTTTTGATTAAAAAGATCTGGGAGTATGAGAAAGTACCCGAAGAATGGAAAGAGTCTATACTTATACCGATTCACAAGAAGGGGTCGCGGACAGACACTAATAACTACCGTGGGATCTCACTACTTCCGGTCTGCTATAAAGTATTTACGTCAATACTGACTAGCCGAATAACCGTATACGCCGAGGAAATTATCGGAGATTATCAATGTGGTTTCAGACGGAACCGATCTACCGTAGACCAAATATTCTCCCTCCGTCAAATATTAGAGACAAAATTAGAATACAATGGTATTGTTCATCAACTGTATGTCGACTTTAAAAAGGCTTATGATTCAATAGACCGCAATAAACTGTATAACATCCTGACTGAACTAGGAATACCGAAGAAGTTAGTAAACTTAGTAAAAATGTGTATGACCGAAACGTTTAATAAAATAAGAATCGGTCTTTATTTTTCTGAGAAGTTCGAGGTTCACTCTGGTTTGAAACAGGGGGATTCGCTATCCCCTGTTTTATTTAATTTAGCTCTAGAATATGTCATTAGGGAGGTGATAAATACCGGAAAGGGTTTGAATCTGGGGGGAAATATATCCGTACTCGGTTACGCTGATGATTTGGTTTTGCTTGGCGACGACGTGGAAACGATAGAACTAAATACAAAAGCATTGATGGAAGCCGGAAAAGAAGTAGGGCTAGAAATAAATACGGAAAAAACAAAATATATGGTTAGTTGTATAAACGGTGACAATTTTGGCGATATTGAAGTAGAAGAGGAAATATTCGAAGCCGTTGAGAAATTTAGATATTTAGGATCTACTGTAACTAGAAAAAACGAAATCGAAGAGGAAATTAAGGCTAGATTAAAGGCGGGAAATGCTTGTTATTTCTCGGTTGCAAAATTACTCGGGTCACGCCTTTTATCCCGAAATTTAAAATTTAGGATTTACAAAACTATAATTCTTCCGACTGTTCTTTACGGTTGTGAAACATGGCCGCTTACAGTAAGGGATGAGAAACGCCTTATGGTGTTTGAAAATAAAGTGCTGCGTAGAATATTCGGGCCGAAGAAAGATGAGTCAACTAAATTCAAGGAGAATTTAGACGACTACACAATGCGGAATTGCGTGAGCTGTACCCGGCAAATGTAATCGAGTCTATAACTGCGCGTCGGCTAAAGTGGGCATGCAAAATGACGAGTCTTAGTAGTGAACGAATTCCTAAAAGATTGATAAACGCTTTGCCGACTGGAAAACGGCCGAGGGGTAGCCCTAGGCGAAGGTGGGAAGATTCGGTGAAAGCAGATCTTGTGAATTTGGGATTGGACGGTGGTAGGTGGATGGAGGTATGTAGGGACCGATTGGTGGTGTCGGCGTCGGGCCTTCGGGTCCGTTAAGCCTTATTGTATTGTATTGTATTGTATTGACATTTTTTTGAAAACTTGAACATTTATTGGAAAAAATATTGGGTATTTACAATTTCAACTTTTTTTTTTATTGTAGTGACTTTTGAACGCCACCAGTATTCTGCTATCTAGAACTACTTATTTTCTGTTCGGTGAATAAGCTCTGCAGCATCTTCATTGATTCTATCTATCCATCTACTTTTTAGCATCCCACGTGATCTCTTGCCAACTATTATCATTATCGTGTAGAAACTTACTGACGGTTTATTCCGAGAGCTATGTATCCTAGTAACCTTATTACCATCATATCGACGTCACCATCCTATAGTAACGAATGTTCTACTAAAAACCTATGCATATTCGATATTTTAGCATGGTGACGATGATATTTTATATAAATAGACAAGTTTCTGTAAAACGGACTTGATGAAATTTGATGAAGTATTGTGGAAGTTATGGTGTATCGAAAAAAAAAAAGGTTTTGACAAATCATATATGATATGATTATTACTAATTAAAAAGAAATAAATATTAAATAAATTCAAATGTAAACTCAAAGGGATAGGTTACTAAGTGGCTGACGTCAGAGATCAACCACACAGGAAACGGTAATGCGATACTGAATGAAATGAAATGAAAAGATTGCGAATCCCTAGTTAAAGCAACTGCAGTAAATTTAAAGATGTCGCTAGGGGCACAACAAGGCAAGTTGTTGAGTAAAAGGATGCTGCGGCTAAACCACATTCTGCAAAACAACCAAAGCTTCGAATCCTTAATCTTTCCTAGGCATCAATAGTATTTGTTCCTCTCCTCTTACAGTGTTCTCCCAAAGCTTGTGAATACAAGGACGAATAAGCTACGACAAATAAATCTTCTTCTCAAAGACGAGATAATCCTCTTTGGCAATCGCAAAGGAAACGTGAAGGCCATCAAATATAAGAACAGGTACAACGAACAATTCCTTTCTTACATTTACAAGAATGAATGAATTTATGAAACCATAATTCGCCAACAATCTCTATATATATAAGAGGCTTTGTCCTGACTGACAGAATCAACGCAGAGCAAAAACTACTAATGATAGAAACTTGAAGTTCGGAATTTAGATTTTAAACGCGATGTAGGTAACCACTAAGAAAGGAATTTCAAAAATGTAACCCCTAAGGGGCTCTAACGGAAATCTATTGTTGAGATTTTAAACCATATGTTTTTTATTTGAATATCGATTTAACGTTACAATAGTATTAAAATAGACATTCACATAAACTATGGCTTCTGATTATTTAAATATTAGTGGTAATCGAATTATGCACATTGTGATTCCCATGATTGGGGATGGTGCGTGTTTATTTCGATCTCTTCTCTTTATCTATAAGAGGCTTTGTCCTGACCGACAGAATCGATGCAGAGTAAAAACTACTTATGATAGAAACTTGAAGTTCGGAATTTAGATTTTAAAAGCGATGTAGGTAACCACTAAGAAAGGAATATCAAAAATGTAACTCCTAAGGGGTTTAAATGGCGAAATTTTGGTTTAACTCTAACGGACATCTATTTTCGAACTTCGAGAAAATATATCTAATTTGGACTCATTTTAAAGAATTTGATACGACGAGTTTAACTCGAAAGGCCCTATTGGGCTTCGAAAACCATGTTTTACAGCCGAAAAATGAAGCGATCAGGACCAGTAAGCAATTTTTTGTTTCGGCTTTCCATTGCGCGCCTCCCTCTCTTCTACCGAGCCGGCAGCTTCCCCCTCTAACATTCCACCTACCGGAAGCTCAGATTCTACAAAATCTCCTTAACATCAGTTAACATATTATATTAGATCAATACCAAGATAATGGTCACAGAATTGATTTTAAAAGCTCGCGGGCGAAGCCGCGACGGGAAATGCTAGTAGTAACTATAGTTCGGGAACATTTCTAATAGCTACCGAATGTCCCTATTAGTCTTCTATTTCATATTTCCGCTATTAAGTTTCTATTGTGTTTAAGCCTTTTTTTTTTTTCTTTTTTTTAGATCCTATTGGAGTTGGGTTTTAACTATTTAATAGCATGATGGTGGAAGATAGTTGACCGTAGATATAATGAAGAGGAATTGGTTGGGGGTGCGGTCAAAGTAATAAGTACAAATATGTGATATTTACATATTTTATTCTAGCCAACGTCTCGACCCATTTTAGGTCATCATCAGGGCTAAATGAGAAAAAACCCAAAAAAAAAAACAACCAATCTGATAATTTATATAAACAGATACAAATGTGTGTGAAACATTAAACAAATTAGATAAAATAAACATAAACATATTTTTGTAGAAAGTAAGGCCATGATGAAAGTAATAAATGAAAACGAGACAAAACTTAAAATGGGATATCTGAGGTAATGTAGAGGAATATATAAAACATAGGTGGACATATAATGAGGTTACAATGATCTGTAGTAACGAAGCCTAAGTAAATAAGATGAAATGTAGTACACAAAATACAAAGCGGTGTGTAAATCGAAAATTTAAAAAAGATAAACAAGATGGATATATAAAAATATAATGATACAAAATAAGTCACTGAATGAATGGTAAGAGATCTTTGGATGCATTATGATTAAAGAATAATTATAAGAATTATCTTATAATTATTCTTTAATCATAAGATCAAATATCAAATATCTTTAATCGCATCCACAAATCTCTTACCATTCATTCAGTGACTTATTTTGTACCATTATATTTTTATACATCCATCTTGTTTATCTTTTTTAAATTTGGGTCGAAAAGTTGGCTAAAATAAAATATGTACCTACTGTAATATTTGTACTTATTATTTTGACAGCACCCCTAACCAATTCCTGTTCATTATTTAATAGCATGATGAAAAAGAAGTAGCATTCTTGGAAAATATGACACATTTTTAGATCGGGTTACCTGAGGTTCCAAAAATGGATATCAAATTTATCCCTCCTCAACGAAAAAACAAAATAAAAATAAAAAAGATATATCATCGTATTGTACTCATCAATATTGTACTCATTTTATACATAGTTCGCCTTATTCAATATTATTTTCTAAATCCGCCGACTTTAAAGATTATTATTTTTTAGTGTTAAAAAAACTCATATTAATTTTTCTTAGTTATTAAAAAAACTGTAAAAACCGCAAGGGAAAAAATATTTGCTCTAATTTTTCGCTATCGATTCAATGTTCATTAGTTTTATCCGTAATTTTTTTTCAAATCATTAGATCCACAAAGGTATGCAGATTCGATCCAAAAAAAAATCTGGTGCGATGCGCGCAACACACAACTTTCACTTACCAACTTACTTTGATTAGAAATAGACGTGTTTTGTTAAATGCCATTTCTCAAATTCACACTTTTTCAACATTCATTTACTTATTTTTGTTTGTATTTATTTGTACTTTAAAGTACACTATTTTTTTTATTATTAAATAAAAGTTTTTACTTGTGATAATTCGGCAATGTAAGCATACATAATATTCCAAGTCGTCTGATTTTATAATTCTCTATGTAGTTGTTGAAAACTTCATTTTGTTACCATGGAACAAATAATTTTCATTAAAGGAACAGAATATCTTTAATTATAAACATCGTCTGTCATTAAAGGCGTACTGTGTGGTCTCAACGTGTTTTACGAGTTGACGGAGTATTTTTCTTTTTTTCTCCTGTATATGTCTACTTGATTTTTTTCATATTTCATATTTAGTCATTTCTTAGTTTTAGTCCAAACGAGAAACAGATAATTTCTCCATATAAACAAAAACAAAGGTACTTTATAGATTTACACACACACTCAGACCATCACGGGACTTGGTTGTTTGGACACAAGAGACACCTCAAAACGTGTATTTCCGTTGAAAACCGGGAGTCGAAATTTTTCACGATTGCAATACATACTCTTACTATAAATTTCATGTATAGGTAAGTGAAAGTAAAAATGTAATGCACGTTTTTTATTATGCAGGAAAAATTTTTTTTAAAATAAAATTAGAAAATAAGATTTATTTTGTCCAAATTTAAATTATTATTTTAGAATAGTCTTACAATATATTGGATAGTTTTTTCGACGGAGAATTCCTCGAAATAAAGCGAATTCGTAACTCTGTGTCGGACTAAAAGAGGTGGATGACCGATAACGCCCAGTAATAAAACTTTACGCTTCCCGAAACAGGAATCTCTCAGCTTAGTGACGGAAAGGTTTCGCCGAAACACGTCACTTGGTATTCCACTTAGCACTGAGTCTGGATTCCAAGAATCTTATTCCTTTTTTTAACACTTTCTTACCAACTTTTGAATCAAAAATTTATAAATATTGAATCTCAAGTTTATATAAAATATACAGGAGCTACAAATTCGAGAAATAATTTATCAGATCGCTCGGAAGATTGTTTATTCCTATTTAAAACCCATTCTATTCTAAAATCATTTGTTGATTACGATGTGTGTTTAAACCGAATGGAGAAAGCCATAAACGAGAGCTTAATATTATTTCCTTAAAATAGTCCAATATACAGTAAAATAATTTTTAGTGGACATAACAAAAAAAAATAATAATAAAATTCCAGATAAATGAAAATGAATAATTCATTATTTGTTTTACTACTCTGGATATAAGTGAGGTGAAAAAGTAATAATTTTAATATAATCCAAGAGAAATATGTTGTTACAATGTATTTTTATACAGTAACTTTAAAATATATTCTTCTAAAGGTCGCGAGTTCGGGTCCCGAGGTGGCCCTGGATTTTTGAATGGAGTAAAAAATCCTTGTCTATGCCGTCCCTCGGATAGGACGTAAAATGGAGGTCCCGAGCCAGTACGATGTCAGGTACTCGCTAAAGATCCCTATCCTAACAATACCTGGATACGCAAAATTTAGGACTCCCATCTTAGCATCGTCCGACTATCCTTAATGGCATAAAGTGACGTTAAAACAAACAAACAAACTATATTCTTCCCATCAAAACAGTTTCATGGTTTTCCAATGAAACAGCCAGGGTTTGAAAATAACTCTTATTTTCTCGGAAAGAGAATAAAAGTCAAATCCGGACTTTTAGGGCGGATCACACTATCGCTCCGCTCCCGCTCCACTCCCGGTCCGCTCAAATATTCTAAAGAGAAATAGACAGAGAATTCCACTATCGGTACCGCTCCGGTCTCGCTCCACTCCCGGTCCGCTCTCACTCTACCCCATTCACACTAGCGCTCCGCTCCAGGTCCGGTCTCACTGGCAAAATATTCTAAAGAGGAATAGAGAGAGGTTAATCACAATATTGGCCCAGGTCCGGCCTCGCTCCGCTCCCGCTCCACTCTCGCTCCACTCCCGCTCCACTCTCCTAAAGTCTTTTCATATTCACATTATACAATTTTACACCGTTCACGATTGAAGCCATTAATAATCGAAACCGTCTGTATTTGGATTTTAATTAATAATTAACTTTCAGTTATTAAAGTATTTTTTATTCATCAATTTTACGGGCAAAAATGTTCAACTTTAAAATATATATATATATATATATATATATATATATATATATATATATATATATATAATTATAAATTAATTTAATTAATGGTGAAGAAATAAGTTAAATTTTTTTTCCGAATGTATTCGAATACGCTTGAAATGATAAAAAAAAAAAAAAAAATCACCAACAATACGCGCGGTTTTTCGACGTGAAAAATTCATGTTATGTTTGAGATATATTTTGCTATGAATTAATGTACTCGTAAAAAATGGTCACCGATTTATTTATTGACTACATACTCATTGCTATTATAAAATAACGTTTAATTTGAAACGAATAAAAATGCAGTATATTACGAAAAATGTTAGATCATTAACAAAAAAATATATTAAAGCAAAAAATAATTAAAATATTAATCAGGAAAAGAAGAGAACACAATCGGTAAATTTGTAGCATTTACCGATTTCAACTTGAAATTTTCAAGCGTATTTGAATACATTCCGAAAAAAATTTAAATTATTTCTTCACCATTAATTAAATTAATTTATAATAATTATTAATAATTATCATTGTGTTGCAATATATTCTTCTTATTATATTTTTTGATAATATTATCTTCTTCATCAAGAAAAGTACACTTACCAGCTATTTCTAAAAACGAAAAATTGATTTTTTTTTTTTGGCCGTAAAATTGAAGAATAAATGAATACTTAAATAACTGAAAGTTAATAATTAATTAAAATCCGAATACAGACAACTTCGGTTATTAATGGCTTTAATAGCTTAGACCTTTCAAAATTGAACGGTGTAACATTATATAGTGTGAATATGGTAAGACATTAGGAGAGCGGACCGGGAGTGGAGCGGGAGCGGAGCGCTAGTGTGAATGGGGTAGAGCGAGAGCGGACCGGGAGCGGAGCGAGAGTGGAGCGGGCGCGAAACCGATAGTGTGAATAGGCCCTTATAGTTCTAATAAATAAATAAAAATCACATTATGACTTTTATATTTCGGGCTAGAAAATAAAAGTCCTGATATGATCTTTATCACAATGATGCCTAATATAAGAGTCAAAGCTTGATTTTAATTATTTAAATATAAATATAGAAGATTTTTTCCGTATTTCTCCTTGTTGGTATTCATTATTGGGTTAACCGTTTTTTGGAAATCTTATAGGGTAATAATAAATTACCTTATATCCATCTTAAGATCGAATATTTGCTTATCAAGGATGCTGATAATGAAAATAATATCGATTTAAAATTTCAGGATAACTCAGGTATCGATTTTTATATTACAACTTATCCTATCTTGTATTATACTAGCATTCCCCGTCGCGGCTTTGCCCACGAGCCTTAAAATCAATTCTGTGATCATTATCTTGGTATAGAATCGGAGCTTCCTGTAGGTGAAATGTTGGAGGGGGAAGCTGCCGGCTCGGTAGAAGAGAGGGAGACGTGCAATGGAGGGAGTTCACTAAAACCGCCGAAACAAAAAATTGCTTAATCGTCGTGAACGCTTCATTCATAGGTGACCGTTAGAGTTAAACGACAATTTCGCCATTTAAACCCCTTAGGGGTTACATTTTTGAAATTCCTTTCTTAGTGGTTACCTACATCGCGTTTAAAATCTAAATTACGAACTTCAAGTTTCTATCATTAGTAGTTTTTGCTCTGCGTTGATTCTGTCAGTCAGGACAAAGCCTCTTATATTCATAGATATGAGATATCGTGTGATAAAGATCATATCAGGACTATTATTTTCTGGCCCGAAATATAAAAGTCGTGATGTGATTTTTAATTATTTATTAGAACTATAAAAGTTCGGATATGACATTTATTATCTTTCCGAGAAAATAAGAGTTAAATTCAAACCTGATAACAGCTGATCTGTCTTTTTTTTTGGAGAATTTAAAAATTATAGCCATTAAAATAAGGCCATGATAAAGGTAATAAATGAAAATGGGATAAAGTTTTTTTTAAAAGCCTAAGTAAATAAGATGAAATGTAGTATACAAAAGACAAAGTGGTGTGTAAATCGAAAATGTAAAAAACAAATGAGATGGATAATAGAAAAATGTAATAATACAGAAGAAACAGTGGCGAATCCAGAAATTTCCTCAGGGGGGGCGCAGATTTTTTTTTTTTTATATTTCATGAGTAATGAAGGCCCTAATTTAAAATACATATTAGTACATAATGATGTTGTAAATTAATGTAAATGTTTAAATACAATTCATTTCAATTAGTGGACTTAAAAAATGACTAAATATAGCTCATTTTATATAGAAATAGAAATACTTTATTATTACTTTTATACCTCACTTATATCCATTCTCAAAGTACTAAAACAAATAATGAATTATTCATTTTCATTTATCTGGAATGTTATTTTCATTTTTTTTAAGTCCACGAAAAATGATTTGACTATATATTGGACCATTTTAAGGAAATAATATTTAGTTCTCGTTTATGGCTTTCCCCATTCGGTTTATGGGGAATGTCAGCTACAATAAAATATATTTGGCTACTTATTTTGACGGCACCCCCAACCATTTTCTGTTCATGACATCTACAGTCAACTATCTTCCACCATCGGACAATATTGATTTTAAAATCATAGGATAGCTGTTTTGGTTTTTTATCAACATTTTAATTGATCATAACTAATGGAATGATGATAGAACAAATATCAAGATAATAAATAGCTCATTTATCAAGTTTTGTTCCAACAAACTATTGGATACAGAGTTGGGGAAATTGAATTCATAAATTTTCCTATAAATATACAGGAGCTACAATGTGCCAGTGTTTGATGCGATAAATAATGGTTCACGAAGCAATGTTGCAATTGCAGTATAACCACATCCACTTCCAGTGCATTGAAGGTCAGCTGGTAATTTCCCTGGTAGTCTCAGCTGCATGCTGTATTATTAGCTCAATAATTGTTTACCTTATATAAGGTCTTTTATTATTTTATTATTTAGGAAGTGTGTGATACTATACTAAAACTTATTTTCTTTAAATTTGTGAAAAACGTTAGGAAATATACAGCAATATATAATCTGTGGTACACTTACCACTGGTACTACCATTATTTTCATATTTATTAATTATTTTATGATCACAAGTATAATATTTATTATACAGGAAGATATTGAATATTATATATTAGATAGATTGGTGAAAATAATCTTCCCAATATCGTTTATTTAAAACATTACACAAAAACAATTTATAAATATGGTAAAACGCCTACGTTTCAGATTATTAATTCATCTTCAGGGCAATCTTCTTTTGTTGTATATTTTCTTTTCATATTTTGGTGGCTTGGCCACATCATATTTTCTGTATTTCTTATTTGTATTTTCTGTATGGTATATTTTCTGCTGCTACAGTAAGCAGTAGATAGATGGGAAAAGGACATATCAGATTTGTGTATGTGGCAGAAATTTTAATGTGATATGAGTGAAAAATATTCTTTTTATAAAAAAAATGTGACCTATTACATTGTAATAGAAAAATGTAAGAAATACAGAAAATATGATGTGACCAAGCTACCAAAATATGAAAATAAAATATACAATAAAAGAAGATTGCCATGAAGATGGATTAATAATCCGAAACGTAGGCGTTTTATCGTATTTATAAATTGTTTTTGTGTAATGTTTTAACTAAATGATATTGGGAAGATTATTTTCACCAATCTATCTAATGTATTTATTAATTTTATTTTAAAGTAAAAATATAATCATAGGTAATAATGTTTTGTTAATTCAGAGCATCTCTAACAATAAGAGATAACATTAAAATAATATAAAAATATAAAGAAATTAATGTTATGTAAAATATAAAAAAATTGATGTATAATAAAATATTTGACTCTCGATGTGTTATATACCATTAATCACTGGCACAAACAATGGGGTGGCTTGAAAACTGAAAGAAATAATTTTTTCTCACTCACCCACTGATTTAAATTTAATCAACACTTTTCCATTCACCTCATTGTTAAATAAACAATATTACATTTTGTTCTTGATAGATATAGTGTGATATTTTTTGTGAAATTCAATAAAATTATTGATACAGGCATCAAAACCTTATAAAAAAGTGTAATTTTTAATTTTAACCTTTAATTCAAACCAAAGATATCATAGAAATGTACTTGCATGTAAAAAAAAATATTCCAAAAAAAATTTTTGGGGGTGAGAAATAGTCAACTGTTATTCGTTATGATAGGTTGATTCATAGCCAGGATTTTAGTTAAAAATATTTTTTATTTTGAAAAAGCCAACGTTTCGATCCCTTGTGTGGATCTTCATCAGGGCTAAAAGAAGACAAATATATGAGTATCTAAGCTAGAAGATGACAATTAAATTAATACTGTACAAAATTGTTAATTATATAAAAGATAGTAAGCATTATACATGAATATTTAAATAAGTAGCTGGTTAGCATGATAAAATAAAATCTGATATTTACCTTGTTGAGTCCAGAGTAATACAAAGATATCTTCTAGCATAGATACTCATATATTCGTATTCTTTTAGCCCTGATGAAGATCCAGGGATCGAATATATGTGTGTACGTATATGGTGAGCTGCAAGCAGCATCCTGTAGAGAACAGAATATCTTAATTCTTTGTATTGTAGTGTATAAACAAATTTTATACACATAGACACTATTGTAGTGTATAAACAAATTTTATACACATAGACACTATTGTAGTGTATATGTGTATATGTATGTATATTTATTACATGTATTGAGATATTCTATTTTCTAGAGGATGCTGCTTGCAACTCACCATAATTAGCAATGGCCTTGATATTGCACCTGGTTTAATGTAGGATTTTCAGCTATTTCAGCTTCTATCGAAGTGATAGTGGGCTCTTTAAATGGAATTGTGAAAATTACGGATCATTAATTTAAAATTATTACAAAGCTGACTATAGAGAATCTTCGATAGGATATTGAACTAATATAATTAAACTCATAATATTATAATTTTTTTATGTACTACCAAAGTCCTTAAAATTTAAAAAAAAAAACAAGTTGAATTTATTTACGAAAAGTAAAATAGGTGTGAATTTTAACAATAGTACGAGAAAATAATTATTCTTATAAAAAATGTATAATTTTTAACTATTACCTCACCATTCATGTTTAGTTTGGAATGAACAGCAGATTGAGCAATTGTGCTAATTTTAAATTCGACCAAGTAAGTGGAATACCAATCTAATTTAATTTTTATAAAGAAAAATTTCTAAATTCAAACCTTCAAAGACTACCAGATTAAAATGCTCATTCTCTCAGATCCTCAGAAATTAAAAAAAAAATTGTTGTTAATTATAAATCAGATTTCAGCGTCATCATTTTGAAGTCTTAAAGATAAACAATTTTATACCTTTTAAAGGTGTGTTTCTAAATTCCATGTGAATTCACATACCTTTTAAATAATAAATTTTCAAAGTAATCACACTTGCAAAAACAATTTTGTTTTTAAAGGATTAACTGTTTTTGCAAGTGTTATTATTTGTTTTTAAAGAATTATAAAGTAGTTCAAAGTATGAACTATCGCTATTTAATAGTGGTGATAAGATAATATTCATTTCAAATTAATAATTCATTTAAATTTATGCATTTCTTTTTTTTTTTTTTTTTTTTTTTTTGCATGAATGCGAGTATACACGTTTTTAGGATTATAGGACACATTGATAAGATAAAACTATATTATGTAATATGCAAACTCCAATATTTTACTAGTACCATTGCAACTAAGTAATTCTGTTTTATTAATTTTTCATCAAGAAATGAATCAGAGTCCACTTCTCCAATAATTCCTTTAACATTGAATTAGTAACTTCAAAGGGAGATTGAAAATTTAACACCTAAATTCCTTTTTGGTCTGATTTTTGTCAGCTATTTTTATGAATAATAAATATATATACTCAAAAAAAAAATAAATAAGATAACAAACAATTTTAATTCTACTCCTCTCTATTTCTAAATATATTACCTATTTTTAAAAATAATAGAAAATAGGAATATATAGTTTTGAAATAATTTAACCAAGACGAAAATAAAAATAACAATAATAAAATGATAAATGATTCTGTTTAGTTGTTGATTGGTTGTGTGTGTAACAAGGGTGGGAGATACCGAACTCTAACTTCATCCCACAACCCTGCCAATTCTGTTGGTGATTTTATGTTTTTAAAAGCTTCGGCACCATCCCTGAGTCAAAAAGTTTATTATATTGAATGGAGTTTTATAATTTTTGTAATGTTTAGATTTCCATTTTTTTTTTTTTTTTTTAAACAAAGTAATACACTTCAAAACAGTCCATGTATTGTTTTCAGACCTTGCATATCTACAATAGGAGCTTTTGGCGCCTTTGCGCCATATTAATCTAAACTAATAATTACAATTAAACAACTTCATCATTAATGATTATAAAAATTGTCATGAGAAATAAGAATTATCACCTGTAGCAATGCTGAGATACCATTTAAAACCCCCGTCACTACATATTCCTAAGCACAAGCTTAATGGTCAATTTTTATAAAGAAACTAAAAACAATATAAATAAAATATATATTGCACGGCATTATTTTATATTTTCAAGTTGAAAGTACATAAAACAACTTACTGAAGTAAACAAGTTATGATTAGCCTACATGGATCCCACACTTTTACACTGTATGTGTGTAAGGGTGAAACTGGAATTTAATCCTCCCCACTCCAAATATTATCCTCACACTGTTTTTTTTTTTTTTTTGATTATTTTGTTGCATTGCAGGAATTTTTCTCAATTTTTACCCTATACATAATCGACAAAAACTGGATTGTGTTTGAGTTATATGCTAATAAACTACCCTTTCTTCATACCTTTTTTCTTGGCATTTCTGGGAGACATTTTATTCACAGGAGGGAAAGGTAATCTTCAAAAAAATGACTAAGTCAATGGATATGATGAAAATTAAGGAACATAAAACATACCGACAATACTTTCAAGAAGTAATTTATAAATAATGTTGCCAATCCTATGCTTAAACCATAGACTTTTGTTTTTATAAGTCTTTTATTTTCTTCAAAATTTCCTAACCATTAAAATTATACTTAACCTAAACTTTTATCTCCATCAAAGAATTTGAAGAAAAAAAAATAACTGAAACAATAGTAATACGAAACCATTAATGTTTATGAGCTCATTACCGAATTAAGCAGCATAAAGGGTAGTGTATAAAGGGAGGTTGCGCCCTTTATCCGCCTATGAGAGACATATGCCATTCATTTATGTCAATGAGCATTTTATGTTAATACAACAAAAACTTATTATCAAAATTATCTGAAAAAAAAATTTCAATATGCTAGAGTTTGTTCATTATGCTAGAATTTGTAGAATTTTTTGTCATTTAAAAATATAATTTAACTTTACTAAATTAAAAGTAAGGAAGTATGGTAAATAACAAATAAAGGTAAAAAAACTGATTGACAAATCCAGGGGAAGGGCTGTGGGGCTGCAGCCCCCCTTTGGAAATTTTTTGTCATTTTAAGATAGAATTTTAATAAATTTAGTGCATTCTGTTGCTGTCTCAGATTATATTTATTTATATTTTTACATTGCGGTGGACGTTTCAGACACTGTGTCCATATTCATCACCTAAATGTACAGTGCATAATTAATTTGATGATAGTAATTTATACAAACAAATATAAATAACAAATAAATAGAACAAATATTACATAAACAAATATTAATCCTAAATAAATAATGGTGAATTCTGCTATCTTTTAATCCTGTTATGGTTTCATATTTTATTTATAAGGCATTCTATTATTACATTATTTATTATATTTGTTTGTATAAATTACTATGATAAAATTAATTGTGCACTATATATTTAGGTGATGAATATGGACACATTGTCCGAAACTTCCACCGCAATGTAAAAATATAAATAAATATAATCTGAGACTGCAACAGGTTGCACTGAATTTAATAATTTCAAGTAAATGAAGCAGTCTACCAAGATAATATGATAGAATTTTACTTAACTAAGATTAAGGAAGTAAGATAAAGAACGAATAATATGCAGAACAAGTATAATTTTAGTTGTAGGAAAGGAACATAAAGGTAAAAAAGCTGATTGGCAGATCAGGGGGAAGGGCTGTGTGGGTGAAGCCCCCTTTACAACCGGCTGGATCCCCCATGATGTCCACTAAAGTTTAAAAAAATACTGTATTTTTTAGGACTTATATAAAATGCAAATTTTTCTAAACTCTTGAAACTTAGGGTAAGATAGTAGGAGAACTGATATTAATCAGCATGAGTAAAATATCTTATCTTTGTTATAAAAGTACTTCTATGTTCTTGACTCTTCAGTAGTTGTCAACGTCTTGAGGACTACATACTCGTAAAATAGGCTACTTCCCAAATTCAGGTTTCTGTAAGGTAATTAATTATATATCTTTTGTGTTAAGGAATACCAAGTCGCCAAAATTAATAATCAAATTTAGTTATTTTCAAATTTTGAGGTTGAATTCCATTTGACTGAATTAATGAATCTATAATGATGAATTGTCACAATTTTTTCAGTCTTTAATTTAACATCTTTAAATCTGTCATCATTATTACATACTATATACATATTATAATATATAATATGATAATATAAGCAGATATTATACATAATTACGACACAAGCATACTGCCATACTCACATATAATACACACATAAACACGTAGACTCACTGTAATCATAAAGAAATTATAGAATAGAATAGAATATTGTTAATTTAAGTTTTTATAACATAAACAGTAGCATTTATATGAATGAAAATAAACATGTTGCTTGGATATAATCTGTCAGCAGAATTGTCAAGATAAAATATAAATATATACATATACATACAAGAAAAAAAAAGATAACACAAATTATATAAAAGATACTTATATTAGAATGAATGTATGAAATATACATTAAATTAATTATTAAATTCTTTAATTAATATCATTCTGTAATGTAGAATAGCCTCTACGTATTTACAAAACGAAACCCAATCCTTACCATTTAGGTAGCTACAAAGTTCACTTTATGTGAATGTGGCTTTTTTAAAAATATTTTATATAGTATGGTCTATAACATGAGTTGAGTCTTCTACTGCTTTCAAATTACATAGCGAACATAACTGACACAAGTCCGAAATTGAAAGACCTATAATTTAAATTTAATAGCACATCTAGCTCACATCTAGCTTTTAATATTAATTTAACATTGAAACATTTAAAAAAAGGAAAAATAATTAATATTCTACTTTAATATGGGATACATTGTCGTGGAATTGCCCATTTCTTGCCTTTGATTCAGCTTCTTCTTTTTATCTATTTACTGTAATATTCAATAATTTATTTAGTTAAAGAAATTATTTAAAAAAAATATATAAATTGATATTTACCATTCATCATCCTAGATTTTCAAATATTTTATTGACAAAATAACAAAGGCTCTATTTTTGATTTAGTTATTGAGCATTTTAAATCTACTCAAAAATAGCTACAATTAGTAAACATTTTAATTTACAGTATTATCTTATTTGTATTTTATATAAACATAGACGAGATAAAAGCAAGTAGTTTAGTCTTCAATGTCAAGCAATTTTCTTATCAGATCTATTCCATTGCTCTTCGGGATAGTATTTTGACAAGCAAAACAATTGCGCGTTTTATATCATTGGTGGAAGTTATTAAAGAAAACTCTTTACTCCTTCAAATCCAGGGGCGGATATAGCATGAAATTTAGGGGGGGGGGGGTCATGACCCCCCTGTCTGATAATCCAAAAGTGTTATATTCAGTGCATAGTAACTGCCTAATTGCATTATTCATTTAAAAATAAAACTAAAGTACCTCCTCCCTTTGACCAATTTTGATGAAATTTTTCTGTCACATCGCGGGGATATACATACACTAAATACCCAATTTCAGGTTCGCACGGTTTATAGTTTTTGAGCTAGTCTGTTCACACACACAGACATACAGATACACAGACCATTTCGCGGGACTTGGTTATTTCGACTCAGGGGACCTCAAAACGTGTATTTCCGTTGAAAACCGGAAGTCGAAATTTTTCACGATCGCAATACTTCCACTTACTATATATTTCATAGGTAAGTGAAAGTAAAAATTAGATAACCGAATTATTTGGGGGGGTCACGAAAAATTGGCTATGTCGTCATGGCAATTGTCTCGTTTGATTCAAATTCAATTTGATTATAGAAAATATCAAAACAGAAGTATCACTTAACCAACTTGCAGCAATATCAATTTCCCCTTTTTCAGCCCATCAGTGTCACCATCACCAAATTATTGGTGCGAATCAATATTCTCATTGATGGGTAAAAATTTTAGAGGCTAAATTTTAAAATAAAAACGCCTAAAAACAACTGTTGGCACATTTAATTCTTCCTCCAACGATGTATTTTAAAGGTATTTCTACAACTTGTCAATTTATGTCACAGTTAGAGTGCAAATAGGTGCCTGCATCCTAAATGTTGGGTGGGGGGGGGGGGACGCTGGGATGTTTCATCCCCCAAAAAATGGAGTTGTCACACTTTAATTTGGGCAAATTAGGCAGATCTCTACTCTTACTCCTAATACGAACTTATTACAAAGGTTTCAAAAAGTTACCGATTTAGTAATATATTTCGTCTATTTTTATTAGGTTCCTAATACCTCAAAAACATTTCGTTCGATTTGGCCCAAAATTTGAGTAAAATCGGGGATTATTGAAAAATTAGAAATTTGGCTAAATTTTATTAAGATTGCGCGAAAGTCATAGCAAATATATTTTATTACAGATTTATGTATATATGTTAATATACAAGACAGCTTAATATTTAGTTTAATCCTATTGCTAGAGATAAACAGAGCAATAATGTATATATAGAGGATTATGTGAGGGATAAAGGCAGTATATTCTTGGCATCCGTGTGTGTTCTTTCAACTCCTTCGTTCCTTTTTTTTTTTTTGAGTTTCGCTTCCGTGCGTAAATAACTGGTGCCGAAACCCAGGAACCCGAAATTTCTTTTTGTAAACAAAAAATTTCTTTATTGTTTTGTTGTTTTCGGGTGTACTCTTTTTTGTTACTTCCTGAGTTTACCCGCATAATACACCAGTAAGAAATGTCGGAAGGAATTGTGCGACCAGCCGTATTGATAGCTCCGGCAGAACTGAACGTGCCAAATGTACCATCAGAGATCCCGCCGCCACGGACGGACAAGTTGGCGTCAGCGCAAGTGACCACGCTGGAATAGCTCAAAGTGTGGACGGCGACTTCTCAAGCCTTAAGGAAAGCCATATCAGATCTGGAAAGGTTTGACGGAGGTATCGGCGAGTTGAACCACTTTTTCAAGGGAGGAGACAGGATTATGGCTAGAATAGACGCCAAAGAGGCGGAGAATCTACTAGACTCGGGGGATGCAGGAGCTTTGAGAGGGGCATTGGTGTGTCGGATCAAGAGGAGTATCCTGAATTTGATACAGGCAGACGAAGAGACACCTTGGCCCGTTGTGAAGGACAGGCTGAAGAAAGCATTTGGCGGGGGCCGATGGACCCCCGAAGAGGATATCTTCCAGATGTTCAGACAGAGGAATCAGCCGCATCAGTCGAGTGGACAGTACGCGGGAGTTCTGTTAAACCACTACAATAAGATAACAAAAAGGATGCGGGAGACAGTGAGCGCGTCGGAGGTGGAGGCCAAGATGGCTATTCTGTCTACGATTCTCAAGGTCCAGCTCGCAAATGATACCGGACGAAAAGAAGGCCTACCAAGGGACAAAACTTTCGTAGAATGCGCCCAGGAGATGGTGGATGCAAGTGCCAGGGATGTGGAGGCTCGGATCAGCGAAAAAGAAATGGATTGGAGTATTGTAACTCGCAGAAGAGTGGGAAATCTTCCTACCATGTGGAGAAGGAGAGAGATGGAAAGCGGAGGGCGAGAGAAACAGGCAGTAGGAGAAAGAAATCAAAAGAAGGATAGAGGACAACGGAGAAAGGAAGAGAGAAGATGTCACGGGTGTGGCAAAACGGGACACCTGGTGGCCCAATGCTTCAGAACGAGATGTTTTGAGTGCGGAACTGAAGGGCATATTGCCAGGCAATGTCCGTACATGAGTAGACGCAGGGAGAACTATCGCCCTGAACCTATGGAGGTAAATGAGAAAGTTAGAGTCGGGGCGATAACTCGGGAGGAAGATTGGAGGGAGACGTTGAAGAGAGAATATGAGGACGTTTTCTTCAATTACGGGGAAGCATTGGGGCTTACTGGGAAAACGGTTTACGAAATCCTTTTGAAACAGGATAGAGTCACTTACGTGAAAGAGAGGCGATATTCACAGCCACTCCGACAGCATGTAAGTGGAGAGCTAGAAAATCTAAAAAGACAAGGGATTATAGTGGATAGCACTTCCTCCTATAATAGTCCCCTCTGGGTGGTGAGGAAAAAGTCCCTCGAAGGAGATGAACAGAAATATAGGGTGGTGATCGACTTTAGGAAACTGAACGAAAATGCGGTAGGATGTTCGTAAACTGGGAGGGGATTAAGAACATTAAGTATGCGCGAAAGTCATAGCAAATATATAAATATAGATTTATATATATATATATATATATATATATACATATATATATATATATATATATATGCTAATATGCGAGACAGCATAATATTTAGTTTAGTCCTATTGCTATAGATAAACAGACCATTAATTTATATATAGAGGATTATAAAGGCAGTTTATTCTCGACATCCGTTTGTGTTCTTTCAACTCCTTTCCTTTTTTTTTTTTTTTTTTTTTCAGTTTCGCTTCCGCGAGTAAATAACTGCTCTACATCAATAAATATACCTATTATCACATTATTCTAACTTTCCATAAATATTACAGCAGAAGCTGATCCCGAAATTTTCTGCTAGGGCACATTTTTTTTATTTTTTAAATGTTTATTTAAGCACTAATTTAAAATATCAGTGCTCAGTTACGCTGTAAATTTTTATTATTTTTTTAAATACAATCCATTTTTAAGGATTTAAAAAAATTACTAAAGATAGCCATTATTATACAAAATATTTATAGTTGATTGGTATCCTAGACCCGCCACTGTATCACAGGAATTTTTGTATGTTTACAGGTTTCCAAATATGCTGCCGATTATAATTTCACTACTGGTCGTTTCAGTATATCTCTTCTACAAATATTATGTTTCGATTTACGATGAATGGAGGAAAAGGGGTATTCCATTCATACCTGGGAAATTCCCGTACGGATCTTCGGAAGAACTTGAGAAGAGGCTGAGGTTTCCAGGGCAGATCATGCAGGAGGTAGGGTTGATTCTGAAGTTTGGATATGTCAGCATTTTCCAAAGTGAAAATTTTTCAAAGAAATCATTGCTCATGCCCTAGATGTACAATAAGATGTCCGAACACCCTTACTTCGGAGTATACATGGTACGAGTTCCTTGGCTAGTGTTGAGGGACCCGGAGATCATAAGGCTAGTCATGACGAAGGAATTCAGCCACTTCAGGGACAGGTCTATAAGCAAGATGTAAGTTAATTTAATATGTAAGTTGTAAGTTAAGATGTAAGATTTGAGTTAATTTAAAATAATATGTACAAAGAACAAAAAAACAACACACACAGAGCAAAGTCAATTTCCGCATACTTAACAACCTTTTTATGTTCTTTTCATATCAACCTACGCTGGCCTGAGGCCACCTTCTTATATTATGATGTTTTTGGATTGATGACATAGGATATATGTTATATACATAAGGTTTGTTCTAACAAGTAGTCAAACCATGAATCTTTTGCATGCGCGGTATGAGAACCATAAATTTCTGGTTTGACTAACAGCTAATTGTTCCGACAATCGGCAAACGGGAAATCGAACTAATCAAACACTAAAAAAAGTGGGGTAAGGGTCATGCGCAGTAATTAAACTATCGTTACATATCTGGAATTCAGGGCTGCTTGTTGGAACAAACATACGTTTATTCGTTTTCATATTTCAACACTTTCCGCATGCAATAATAAATCAGCTATGATTCAAAACTGAATTCTTATAAGGATTTTCATCCTTCATCTCCCGAAAATGTGCTATCTTTTTCTTTTATAGTTATACTTCATTTTTTACTGCATGGTTACATGGGTAGGAGCAGAGTAAGCGTATATTAATATTAATATAACTTTTAGCTATATAACTTTTGGTGCTTTTCTGGGATTCGATTATCTTACACTAATTTTATTTGGGCTTGCAATATTTTCTAAATCAAAAGTTTTGAACTAATATTATTTCTTTTGCAATTAAGAAATTCTCAACACTCTTTCGCTTTGGAAATTAACACACAATGCTAGTTGTACATTTTTGTGTTCTATTTCTATTATTGCTACAATGTTTTTGGTGTTCTATTTTCGGTTATGTGTTTGGTTTTGCTTGGTGATGACATAGAAACGATAGAAATAAATACATAATGTTGATGAAAGCCTGTAAAGAAGTAGGGATAGAAATATATACGGAAAAGACAACATGTGCGGAAAGCTGTTGAAAAGGTGACGATTTTGGCGATATCGAAGTGGAAGAGAAAATGTTTGAAGCCGTGGAAAAACTTAGATATTTAGAATCTATAATAACTAGAAAAAATGAAATTGAAGAGGAAATTAAGGCTAGGTTAAGGCGGTACATATAACATAGAAAGGTTAAGGCGGGAAAATCTTGTTATTTTTCGGATGCAAAATCAGTTAGCTCACGCCTTCTATCTCGAAATTTAAAAATTAGAATTCACAAAACTATAATTCTTCCGACGGTTCTTTGCGGATGTAAAACATGGCCGATTACCGTAAGGGATGAGCAACGACTTAAGGCCTTTGAAAATAAAGTAATGCGTAGAATATTTGGGCCGAAGAAGGATGATTCAACAGTAGAATTTAGACGACTACAAAATGCAGAATTGCGTTAAAATTTACCTGGTAAATGTATTCAAAGTTTTTGCTGCGCGCCGGTTAAATTGGGCGTGCTAAATTGCGATTTAGTTGCAAACGAATACCTAAAAGATTGCTAAACGCTTTGCCGACTGAAAACCGTCGGAGGGGATAGGCCTAGGCGCATTTAGGAGGATTCGGTGACGGCTGATCTTGTGGAATTAAGATTAGTCGGGGGAGGAGGATAGAGGTGTGTATGGACTCCCTACTAGGGAGCGATTGGTGGTGTCGGTATCTGTCCTTTGGGTTAGTTAAGCCTTTATTCTATTCTATTCTAAGGTGTTCTATCCTTAATTTGATTAAAGTATAAAGATTATTTTCATTTATTCTCGGCCATTTTCAGTCCCGAGGATGACAAAGTGAACCAGCACTTGTTCAACTTGCAAGGAGAGAAATGGAGAACCCTTCGGATGAAGCTGACCCCGACCTTCACCAGCGGGAAGATGAAGGGAATGTTCCCGCTGTTCCTCGCCAGCTCGGAGGTTGGTATCTAGATATTCAGGTTGCAAAGGGTTCAAAGTTACATTAGCCATTCTATTTTTGTTTTCTTGTTTCCACCACATGCAATTTGTTCCTTTCAACACACATTATTTTTTATAATTCCTCCAGAAATCCATCTATATGCTGTTAATAGCCATTTTCACTTGGTTCAATTGAGCCCCACAGCATTATACTCTCAGCACGTGCACTGTATATTAGTTTAGTTTTTCCAACGACATTGTTGCTCCTGAGAAGAGAATTCAGCATACCGATAACTTTTTGGCCGCTGCTTATTATTTTATTCACAGCAGTGTTAGTGGAGCCATCAATTAATTCATGGAGCAATCACACAAGCCTCCATCAATTTCTAATATGGAGGCAAGGTAGCTAGAATGTTCCTGTACTTATGCATTTCGCCCACATCTGTTCCCTTGTTTTTTCTCGTTGAAATTCAATAACTGTTATTGTAAACCAATTTTTCACAAATAATATCATTGCTCATACCTGTTATTACAAAAATAGTTTCGGAGAGTCACCATCATAGGCTTTTACCAGGCTTATAAAAATCACTCTCTTAGCTTTCGACGCTTGCTCGTCTAGCAATCGTCTAAGAGTAAAACTGTGGTCAATGCTGGATTTTTCTTTTATTCTAAATTATGCTTTCATGATATAATATAAAACTATAAAGGTAGCTAGCTATAAATATTTATTTTTTAAAACTAAAAAATTAGGAATACAAAATTTAAAAACCTACTTGCCGGCGTTGTGCCAATTCCGAAGTGGCTTGGATTCAGCATTCCTGGTCTAAAGCATATCATTACTATTCTCATATCCAGTTGATTGTTCTATATCTTTGTGGGATTAAATAGTTTTGAAAGCTGCTTTTTCCTATGAATTTATTAGTATTACAGAACTTTTTAAGAATCAAATTTGGGATACGCCGTTTTATTCTTAATGAATTAACCAATATTTTTATAACTTGTTTGCTATACCGTCATCTTATGCTTTGCCTAGATATATTACTCTTAGTTATCTGCAACTACTTATATTTTTTTCTGTTGTAATGTAGTCACTCTCGAAGGCACTCCAGAAAAAGGTGGGCACGGAACTCGATATGAAGAACGTTATTTCTTGCTTCACCTTGGACATCATCACCAGCTGCGCGTTCGGCTTGGAACCCGATTCTGTCAACAATCCGGACCATCCATTGAAGAACATCGGCAAACTGTTCGGGAGGAGAAAATGGTACCATAATGTTCTGGCCGAACTCTCGAGGGCCTTTCCTCGACTTCATTCTTTAGGAAGGTGAACTAATCATAATGATAAGAACTTTTGTACTTGCAAACATAGTGATAAATAAGTTTTGTACTTATTCCGTTGTTTCAGGGCCATTCCCTTAGAAATGGAAGAGTTTCTGGTAAAGTTGGTTAGTGATACTATCGAGTACAGAGAAAAGAATAATATTAAGAGGAACGACTTCATGGACTTACTTATTCAATTAAGGAACAAGAGAACGATTGGAGATGGTGAGAAGGAAGAAACCACCGAACCTTTCGGTATTTCGGCGCCTTCTTTAAAACAATAGTTATCTGTAGCAAAACTGTTTATTGTAGTAACAATGATCTATCTTTTCTCTTCAGAGATGGACGTGGGATTAATGGCTGCGCAGGCGTTTGTCTTTATTTTCGCCGGAATGGAGACATCAAGTTCTGTGCAAAATTGGTGTCTTTATGAACTAGCTCTTCAGCAAGACCTACAGCAGAGGTTGAGAGAAGAGATTGACAAGGTCTTAGAAAAACATGGTGAAGTTACATACCAAGCCATTCACGATATGGAATACCTTCATATGGTGATTTCTGGTGAGTATCCAGTGATGTCATTACATGAATCGCCTAATTCGGAACTTGGAAGTAGTTTGCTTAAAAGTCTTTTTTTCCTTCTCACATTCACTTCACTGGAAACTTCTCTGTAACGGAAAAAATAACTTTCCCATTAGGTATCGTTGGAGAAAAGTTTCACCTAAATAATTCCGACCATGACTCTCTACTCAAATGAAATGCCTCTTAAACTTAACTGTAACTTTCTTAAATGTGGGCTGTAGGCCACCATCCGCCGCACAGTGGTGCATTAGGGTAAAAAACCCTAAAAATAAACATATTTCTGGAGTAATATTTTAATAATTTTTCAACACCTAACTACCTGTAGTACAGTTTTGTGAAACGATTTTTCCTAATATCTCAAAGCCCAGACGTATATACGTCATTGAAGTAGTACTTTTCTTATATGCTGTGAAAATCACGGTTTTATTGTTCTGTAGAGATGATTTTTTTTTAAACTAACTTTTTATCCGATTACTCGCAAAGCCTTTTGAACATCATTATACATATATACTGGTTCCATTAGGGGTTTTATTTTGATAAATGTAGCATAACTGTGACAACGAAGGATTTTTACATTTGCTGTCTGAAAGATCTAACTTATCGTGTTTTCATTTGAACTTATAAAAAAAGCTCCGTTGAACTAGGTTCTGCGACATATTTTAAATAAAAGCACTACTATTGGAGAAAATTGGTATTAGTTTCATTCCCGTACTCGGCCGTATGTGTTCACAGGTAAATATTATGCTCTTCAAGTAAACACCACTTGTTTTCTTCAAAGGATTATTTTTATTTCTTGGAATTATTTGTATCACTCATTACCTCAGTTTTCCATTGAATTTTGTCGTGTTAACAATAAATCGATCTAGTGACGGCTTAATTGAATCTAAAAAAAAAAATGGACAATTTTTCTATTACACATAAAGTGTTGTGCGAGATTCTGTTTACCAAGGATCGTCCTTGGGAAGTGTGTTTACAGGAACGGTTTGCTTATCTAAATGAAGAACAATTATCACAGGTTATCAAGCAAGTGAAAAGAAGATTTCACCCTCATTTTCTCAAAAGGCTAAGAGAGGTGTATCATAGTTCTCAAAATTTTGTCAGAAGATATGCGGATTGGTTAGAGAATCGTTTAGACATTAGATTTGAGGAAGTGCAAAGTGTTCCTACTGATAAAAGTCTCGGGGGTAGACCTACAAATGACTTCTCTGAATGTGGAAGAAAGGCAAAATTGTACAAAATTCGAGAATTACAGGCAAATTACGACCGAGATTTAATAAACGCGGCTGCTTCGACGACACAAAAAAAAGAAAGAAAATAAACATGCGCTATTGGATATTGGATACAAGAGCTTTAGCTTTGATGATTTAAGCTCAGCTATACAATACCAATATGACATTATAAGGAAAACTATTAAACACTTGGGATTTAATATATTACCAAGTTATAGAAAGTTGTTGGATATCCCTTAAAAAACATATGCATATATCCATACCAAACTTGATTTTTTTTTTAAATTTTGCCTTTTTGACCTCACATGTTGATCTTTCTAATAATTTGATTAAGTTGGCTATCCTTTCATTCGATTTAGCACCTTAAAAACATATATATATATAGCTAACAAACTAGATTTATTTTTTATTTTTGACCTTAAATTTTGACCCCTTCCAATAGTGCGATTGAGTTGGCTATGGCTTCATTCGATTCAGCAGGTAATAAAACATTAAAATTGTATCTTTGATGCCTGCAACCCAAATGGTTCGTTTGAGATGAGGTTTTTTCCCCATTTTTCGCCCTTTTGCACCACTGTGCGCGCTGACTGCCTCAACATATTCAACTCTTCATTGCCTTTTCTGACTACATATTTCTTATTAGTTTTCTTTACTTTTTATGATTCTAAATATCTTTATCATTATTTCAATAAATTAAAATGCTAGATTATCGATTTTAATGAGAGATTGTGTGATTTATGTAGGTAATAATGAACGAGATTATAATAATCTTATTACTGCTCAGTAAACAACATTCGCGACATGACGAAAGCAACACCAAAACTAGCAAAATACTAACGAAATAAAACAGTGAATATCAACAGACGAATAAAATCAGAGGAGTATCGCTCAGAGCGTCTAGAACTCGAAATGAATAATGGTTGAACTAATATATTTTTTGTTTTTAAAGAAACAATAAGGAAGTATCCGACCATTCCTGGCCTGGTTCGGGTGTGTACGAGCCCGTTCACGATGCCCAACGGGGACCGCATTGAGATGGGAGACAATCTTCTTATCCCAGTGTTCTCGCTCCACCGGGACCCGCAGCACTATCCGGACCCGGAGATGTTCGACCCAGAAAGGTTCTCACCAGAAAACATCGGGTCCATCAAACCTTTCACTTACATGCCCTTCGGGGAAGGGCCTAGGATATGCATTGGTAAGGAATACCCTACACATTACCGTTAGTAGAAATGAAACATAGAGAAAAATTATCTATAACTTGCATTGTTATAAGATTTATTTATAGTTTTCAATATGTTTGCAGGAAACAGATTCGGACTTATGCAGACCAAAGTAGGAATTATGACTGTAATAAGGAACTACAAAGTGATACCTTGTGATAAAACTCCAAAAAGTATGGCGTTTGGATTTCGTCCGGAAATCACGCAACCGAAAGAACCTATCATTGTAAAACTCGTTTCAAGGGACTGACATTTTAAATGAATATGATCAACTTGGTTTTAATTTTTAAGGATCTGTTTAAGAAACATTTTATAAAAAATAATGATATAAATTACTCTACCTTTTTTTTTTTTTTACCTTCTTTGGCGAGTTACTAATCTTATCAATAAAACAACTCAAATATTTTTATTGATAAATGGAATGGAAAATCAGTCATTGCCACAGGTGATCAAAAGTTGTGGATAGAAATAAAGCATTTTAGTACAAGCTGAAAACATCAATTTATTGTGCACAGGGTGACTCAGGGTTAAATGCCTTAATTGAAAATGTCAATTACGGATAACATAGCAATAAAAACAATACAATATAAAAATTACTAAAACCACGGGCGGATTCAGCCCGAAATTTGGGGGGTGGGCCATAACCTCCCTGTCTCATAATCACGTAAAAATATACAAAAAAAAAATGAAATGACACAATATTTGGGGAGGGGTCATGACACCTGGATCCGCTCTTGACTACAACAGTACTTATTAAAAGCTGCAAGCAGCTCCTTGATGAAAAGTAGCTCCTCATAGACCTTAATTAAGAGGTTAACCCTAAACTGATGAATTATGGATCAGATTGATATTTCAGTATGAGTCAATCCAGAGTGCTATAGTTGTGCCATGAGGTCATCTGACTCAAGATTGATCCTCGCCTGGTAAAAAGAAAAAGATTTTAGAACCTGGGACCCATGTGTAAATGTTAGCTCTTATTAACTAAAGTTAATCTAAAATAATAAAGTGAACTGTACTGAATGACTTTTTTAAATGTACTGATTTATTTTAATAATTTAATTTCAAACACATTATTTTATAAAATCAAATAAATAAATTAAAACACATGTTATAGGCAAAACATAATTCGTATTCGCTAGAATAGGCAAATGTAAATACAATAAACCAAAATAGAAATTTTCCTTAAATATTTAATGGAACTAAACTTATTTTTAGAAATGGAAGTTTTATATAAACACAAAAATATATTTCTATTAATCCTAACACGAGGCAACACTGGAAGTAAACAAAGAGGTTATGCATAGCAGTTTTAGGTTATAGGACACCGATGTTAAGTTGGATATCAAGTTTAGTTGTCATTAGTTTATGATTTTATATTAGCATTTTATGTGACAATGGCTCATCAGAGAGCTCTCCCTCAAAGCAAAGAGGCCTTACTCAAGTCCTACACCAGTAGGCTCAAGGATGATGTCAAGTCCATGCTTGAAAACTTTGAAGGTAATAAAAATATCAAATTGGTTTTTCTTTAGATATTTATTTAGTATGTTAGTAGCATGCTTTATGTAATCATTTTCTTGAAGTGCCATCATATGGATTTTTTCCAGCTTTATGAACCCATAGCAGTGTCACTTCTAATTGACAGATGGTATTTAATGGTGTAAAACTGCCTTTTTATCAGTGCCAAATTGTTAACTTTTCAATTTATTTCTATCCATCAGTTCTTGTATTCCGATATATCAGTCAAATTTTTAATATTAATGGTCTTGATTTTAAAAATCTGGGTGTGCTTATTGTAGGGTATGCTTTGATCTCACTTCACCTCCAAAATTAGCTGAAAGGATTACAAAAGATTTTAGAGATCACCACTCCCTTAACCTTATTACTTTGTTTGCTTGTTTATGGTCACTATGCTGCTAAGGCTAATCGGACGATGCTACAATGAGAGTCTTTAATTTTGCCTATCCTGGTATAATTGGGATAGGGATGTTTATTGAGACCTTATTAATAAATAGCTGTGTGGAAAGATACCCGAAATACCTAATCTAACATTTTGTCTTCTTTGAAAGTTTGTTGTTGCTGTAATTGAATTTCATAAGTCTTGTTTTTAGATCTGTGATGTTGATTTACTTGCTTATAGTTCCGGAAAAAAAATAAATAGTGAACTACCTTACCCTCTATACTTTCTCAGTCTATGTTTGTCCTTTCTTGTACATAGATGTTATGAGGTTTTAAAATTAGTGACATATATGTAAATATATTAAATAGAAAAAAAAAATTATTTTTTATAAAATAAACTCTCTTATTAAATGCACCGTGTATCGCTATAATTTCATTAATTTATACTTCAAGTCATGATAACATTGTGAAATGACACTCATATCATAAATGTAATTGGATAAGTGTAAATTTTCTTGATAAACTCTGGTTTTATTTTATCTGTAATCAGTAGTTTAATATTTTTCCTCCCGATTTTGTAGATATTAAATCTTTGAATTAGAAATTTATTTAACTTTTTATATGCATAGGGATCTCAATTATTGGAAAAATAATCTGTGATGGGTTTAAAGTTTACCAAAATACAAAATTTTGTATATAAATCTTAAATATGGAATTAAAAATTCTTTCGAATTTCGGTCTATTTTAAATATAAATATAGGGGGAATTTATGTTATGGAGCTACAAAAAAACAATATTGGAATGATAAAACAAAATATCACTCCAAATTCTTCCTAAAAGGCTACTCTGTCAAAAAAAGTAACACTCTACTAAATATTGACTGGAAAGTACTCAAAAAAATTGTATCTATCTACACGGGAGACTGTGAACTCAACAAAAATTTGTACAAACTCAAGCTTGCGGAGTCACCCACCTGAGAATGAAGCGGCAATGAGAATGAAAGAGCCTACCACATCATATGTTGGTGTGAACGACTTGCATGACTAAGATTTAAAATCTTTGGCCAGGTGAACCTACCTCACCCAGGGTAAAATGATCTAGTCAATCCAACAAGTCTGCTCAAATTTACTGATGCTCTAAAAATAACAATTTAGGACTCAGGCACAAAATTAGGTGCACAATAGACCCTTGTTAATCGCGGTGCTTATAGCCGAGGGGGGCGGACATATATATATTTTCTCCCCAATTCTTAAATCTACAAGTCCGATGTGACACTGGAATCTTTGGGCAAGGGTTGTGTGGTAATTATTCGAACTATGTACTATTTACACTATTTATTATTTACAATAAATCGTCTTAAAAGTCCCAAATACAAAGGGGGGGTAGCATAACTCATAAATTACTTGGGGCTACTACACTACTTGAATCCCACTCCTGACCTGTCGGTGCCTGCCCCAGCCACACTCTGCCTTTCCCAGACTTCGACAGCCCATCTCAGACCCAGCCTCCGCTCCAGACTGCCTGACTCAGACTCTGCCAGACTGCCCCACTCTCGCCTGGGCCAGCCTCTTCTAGGAGTTCCCCCTCTCTCTCAGGGTCTCCTAGGTTCAATGGCCATCTTAGCTTTTCCACGTGACAATATATATATAAATTTCAAAATATTAACCTGGCTACAATTAGGTTAGTGACCTTTTGGATAAACATTCTTTTCTTTCCTTTTTGAAGTTCCTATGTAATATCACTAACAAAATAATTTAGTGTAATGGTGTATAGATACACTTGTTGTACCCAACGATATTAATTTTATTTTCAAGAAATCAACATCTTTCTTTGCGTAGGTTAATATATATGATATGGCACATATGACAAGCTCGATATTTGATTAAATTTTGTTTTTATTTTCAAGGGAAATATTTAATTCATTCTCTGTACTAAACATTCATTTTGTATGCTAAAAGGAGAATACACTTGGCTACAAAGTTGTGTTGTGTTTTATCTTTCTTTTTGCGATGTCTCCATTTTACATATTTTTATTTGTTTGGTTATTTCTTATCCTGTGGTCTTAAATTCATACAAAGTGAGAGCCATCCTCTTCTATCAATTTAAGATCTTGAAGTATTGCATAATTGGGTACATATTTTAATTTATAGTTTTTTATTGCGACATATTTTTTTATGAACATTTTGTTATTTTGTTTCTTAACAGTTTATTATGAGAAATCATATGCAATGTGAGTTTTTGTATTTTTAATGCTGTACTGGTTCATTTTATCAAATAATTTTTTTTTTAATAAAATATAAGATTATCATTGACTTCATGTGTTATTCTTCAATTACTATTATTATATTTCAATTAGCTTAAGATAAGTTCTAGTTTTTAAGTTAAAATACATATTTATTTATTTTTATGATTTGACTTAATTTTTCAGAAATAGTTAAGTTGGCAAAAGGAGAAAATGAAACTCAATTAAACCGCTTCACTCAGTGCGAGCAGGACACTTACGAAATGCACGTTAGGGCAGCTAACATGGTGCGGGCCGGGGAATCGCTCATGAAGCTTGTCTCTGATATCAAGCAGTATTTAATCCTCAATGATTTCCCTTCGGTAAATGAAGCTATCGCTCAGAACTCGAAATTGATGAGAACAAAGCAGGCGGAGTGCGATCAAAAACTGATGAACCTGAGAGATGATATGGCAGCGGACCTTTACGACTTGGAAGAGGAATACTACAATTCCGTTTACAAAGGCTGACGAATGCCCCATTAATATGTAATGTGTACATATAATTTATTATTGATGGTATTTCAAATCATAATTGTGATATATATATAATAATAATTTACAAATAGTATAAAATAGGTTTTTATATTGTGATATGTGTTTAAAGATGAACTTTTTAGCATTAAAGCTAAACGCAGGGAATGCTATTCATTGATGGATTATTTCATTAGGTAGTTTGCCAATTGTTTCCTAAACTAACAAGGGGACCACGTCACATTTCCCTCTCCGATTTTGATGATTCTACATCGAAAATAAGTCGACATGTGTCCGGCCGTTCCATTGAATGGGCCATCTGGACTGAGAAATTAAATATTTTAGGTCCAAAAATCGTTAAAATTGGCTTTCACAAAACAGTCATTGCTCCATTCTACCTGAACCAATTTTAACGAAACTTTCAGAGATTCTTCTACTTAAAAATATATTAGACAAATGTATCGGGATTTGTCAAAATTCACCCTAGTAAGGCCAGAGCATCACATCAACACAATTTACTAACGCAAGCCTCAACTTTGATGTGATTCTCTGGCCTTACTTGGGTGAATTGTGGCAAATCCCGATACACGTGTCTAATAACGATTTTTGAACCTAAAATATTTATTTTCTCGGTCCAGATAGCCCATTCAATGGAACGGCCGGACAGGTGTCGACTTATTTTCGATGCAGAATCACCAAAAAAAATGTCATCAAAATCGGAGAGGGAAATGTGACGTGGTCCCCTTGTAAGAGGTAGTACAAAGAACTGAAGTGAAGACTAACAGTTGTTATTGTTAGTAAGCTAATTTAATTCTAATTTTATAAATTTTCTATTTCTACAGTTGATTTTTGTTTTTTCAAGTATGAAAATACATTGTCCTCTTGTCTATGTATAACCTCTGTAGGATTGTTAATAACAAAAATTAACAGTTGTTGATAATGACTAACAATTAATATGTTTAAGTAAAAAGCAGAAGTGTTATTTTATTATTGTTCATTTGTATCAAATGTGTTATTTTAATTTAAGAAAAAAAAAATCTAAAAAAATTGCTTATAAGTTTAATCAAATATTCCTTTTCCTTCAAGTGTAGTAATTGTTTGTTTGTTTTAACTTCACTTCATGCCACTAAGGCTAATCGGACGATGCTACAGTGGGAGTTCTAAATTTTGCCTATCCAGGTATAATTAGGATAGGGATCTTTAACGAGAACCTGACATCGTACAGACTCGGGACCTCCACTTTATGTCCTATCCGAGGGACAGCATAGACAAGGATTTTTTACTTCCATTAACCCTAGACCAGGCGCGCCAATTGTTTTTACACTACCGGGCGCATGGTTGACTTTGGACATCATTACTTTTATTTACTTAAAATTAAGTATAGGTGTATGAATAATTTAAAATTATTTATAAATGTTGTATTATTATGGTTTTTCTACAAATAAAACAAGAAAATAATATTAATAATCAATTTGAATATTTAAAAAAAATTAAATATTTCGAAAAATCTAAAAACAACTATTTGATCAATAATATTTTCATCAATTATTTGAGTAAAACATTTAATTTCTGAAAAAGTATTGTTTGCATCCCCCTAAGGGCCAAGAAATGTTCTTAAAATATTTTTCGACTTCGTTCTGGAATTAGGTTTCGAAAAATCTTTCATTGACCACATTGTTTCACCGTCCTTTCCAAAAATGAATTCCCTATCATCATCATTCGGAGCCTTCTTGTTCTGAGTCACTGTCATGCTCTTGGTCAGAATAATTTATGGCTTCACCTTCCCCATCAGAAAAATCTGACTCCTATTCTTATAAGATCCCTTCTTTCTCCTCATCATACAACTCTCTTAAAATCCTTGGAATGTTTTCATATTTTATAATATTACCCCTTAAAGAGAATAAGTTTCAGATATTTAACATAAACCAAAAAAAAAAATAAAATCCGAAAATAAAATAATAAAAAGAACTTTATAACTTACATGTCCAGGCGCGTGGTTGCTTTTGGACACCAGCCGTGGCTAACCACTACACCACAGGTGATCCCCCAAGTGTAGTAATATCATACTTAAAAATAAAAAAAAAAAAGAATGTATGTACTGAATAACGCTTTTCCGGTCAATCATCATTTCAATCCTTTATATTTACATGAGCGATTGAGGCATATTCTGGAAGAAGGGCACATGTGTCTTATTCTGTAAATTTTATAAAATAATCTACATTTTTTACTGTATATGATGTAACAATGCTCTGATTTTATCCCAAAAGCTGGCCGTTTAACATAGCATGCTAAAATGATTTTGATATAGTAGGATTCGTCATCAAAAGTCTCATATATTAAAGTTATTTATTAAATTACATTTAAGCCGCCAAAGTTTCCCCTAGTTAGGCATCCTCAGATCTTTCATATTTATTGATACATGTTAAAAATAAGGCATCAAACTACTAGGTACAGTACAACAATCCATTTCTGGATCCAGGCCTCCTCCAATAGCCTTCGCCAGTAAGCTCTATCCTGTGCTGCTGCAACCCAATTCCTAGTTCCAATGAGATGTCCCGCATCAGTCGAC
This sequence comes from Aelia acuminata, assembly GCA_911387785.2. Lineage (NCBI taxonomy): Eukaryota > Metazoa > Arthropoda > Insecta > Hemiptera > Pentatomidae > Aelia > Aelia acuminata. The sequence continues at coordinate 18,301,214 of OU426982.1, read as the reverse complement.
ACACCATCCATCCATCTCGTTTTTGGTCTTAGAACTCTTCGGACCCTAGAGCTCTGTTATAAGTTTCTTGGGGACCTCGGAAGCATCCATCCTCGCCAGGTGTCCAACCCAATGAAGCCTCCCAAGTTTCAAAAAAAAAAAAACACCTCACAACGGTCTGAATATTCAATATATTTTTACATATAACAGGAGCTTTCGGTGCTCATAGCACCATATTCATCTGCATAAAACCAATAAACAATACAGTAATACTTATATTATTTTATTTAAAATTTGTCATGCATATGACCAATCTCTTACCCTCTTCTCGTTCCCTTAAGGGAGAGTCTATGTATAACTGTGTGTTACATCAGTTGAGTCATCATCAGTTTAAATACTTAAAGTAGGAATATGTATATGATAGTATTAATAATGCCTAAAATATAAATGTCTAAAATAGGTGTTTTAATATACAATTTACTTACTCGTCGTGGGGAGAGACATGTTCTCGGCATAGCTACCACTTGTTCTCTACCCTATTATCCGACGATCAAGGCGCCACCTAGGTCCAGAATTATAAACTTATATAGATTAGAGCTTATATATGTTATAAATATTTTTTTATATTTGTTTAATTTTATTCAGAATGTGGGAATAATGTAAAGGGATGTGTGCTGCTTCTTGTTTTTCATTCATTACCTTATTTTGATTCGCAGCGATATATATGGATTCGAATATTTTCCGTTAAGTCCACGAATCTGATTTATGGAGAATTTTGATATTGCCAAAATCTATTTCATGTTGTAATGAGTTTGCATGATTTGATAGTGTCATTTTAGTTTTAGAATTAGGTTTTAAGTTACTCTTGTGATTATATATTTTGGTTTTTATGTCTGTAGATGTGAGACCAACATATGATTTTTCACATTTTTACAGGATATATTATATATTACATTTCTATTGTTTGCTAAAGGAGTTTGGTCTTTTGTTTTGGTTATATTACGTATCTGGTGTCCTGGTTTGAGAGCAAAATTAGTGTTTAACAAACTTTACTATGCCTTGTCTTTATACGATTCATACAGCTCTCTATTAGTACATCTTCTCCATGCAGAATTTTTGTCACTTCAAATTTAGGGCCGAAAATTCTTCTTAATATTCTTCTTTCAAATATTCGGAGGCGATTCTCGTCAGCCTTCGTAGTAGACCACGTTTCTGCTCCATAAGTAAAACCATGGTCCATGGTTGTATTGGATATGAACCTGCTTCTGAAGTGCTTTTAGAGGCCAAAACAGCCCCAATTTGCGGAGACAATTCTTCTGTCGATTTCTTGGCTTAGATCGTTTCCTGAGTTTACTTCAGATCCCAGGTAGACAAAACTTTCAACTTGAATCTGAATTCTCCAACTTCAAAATATTCACTGAGGTTTCCGCATATATTTGGTTTTGGCTTCGTTTATCTCTAGACCTAATCTCTTGGCTGCACATTCAAAGCTTATGAAGGGCTCTCGTAGGGAACGCTCCGATCCTGCAATAATATATATGTCACCTGCGTATCCTAATAACTGGACTTGTTGATTGAATATAGTCTCGCCAGCCTGAATATGCGATTGCCTAATGGCCATTTCTTGAGAGAGGTCAAAAGAGCATGCATGCTAATGCATCCCTTTGTCTTACACCAGCATCCGTCACAAACTCCTCAGAGAGATCTTGTCCTGTTTGCACCAGGCATTTTGTGTTCCTCGTGGTCATTTTCACCAGCCTTATAAACTTCCCAGGTATACCCAGCTCCTCCAAGGCAGTGTAGAGTTCATCCCGGTCGACATTATCGTATGCTTCTTTTAAGTCGATAAGAATGAATGCTTCTTTTATGTCGAAAAAGATGATGTGTGGCCCTTTTATGCTCTAAGGATTTCTCCAAAATCATTCTCAATGAGAAAATTTGGTGTATAGTGAATCAGCCCCTCCTAAATCCAGCTTTGTATTTTCCTAATGATCTTTCTGCATAAGGTAATATACTGTTAAATAGAATTCCCGACAAGAACTTGCTGGCAGTTCATAAAAGTGAAATGCCCCATTGCTCTCCTCTCTTACATCCTCTTTGTAGAGCTTTCTTCTATCCTCGTTATAGGCTTTCATCGATAATCCTGTCATTAGACTCAGATTCTTTTTCTTCGGAAAAAAAGTTCTGTCTCAGATGACCTAATGATATTCATGCATCATCATTTTCTTTTTGCAGTTAACTTTTAACTGACTGTTACAATATAGTCCAAAAGTGAACACGCGTAAAATAAATAAAAATATATAAAATAAATAAAAAAGGCTAGACTTCATATTTACACAAATTTAAAACATGAAAAATTAAAAAAGTTTAGAATGAAAATGGTGTACTGGGCTGGGTCTAGGAGTAATCAAAATAAATAATTCTTAATTCATATACAATTAATTATCATTGTGTTTATAACCCAATTTCTATTTCATTCTTCCTTAAAAAATTGTTATAATGGATTAATTATGTCTTTTTTTTTTCTAATTTGCATTGCTGGAAAAAAAGCATGCTTTAATCAAATTTATGTAAAATGTTATGTGTATATATATATACTTTTTATAAATAGAGAAAGCTATTAAAATAGAAATATATTTAAAATAATTTATTTTTGAAGAGAAAAGATTTGGCTCCGCCGGGAATCGAACCCGGGTCTTCGCGTGACATGCGTGGTATGCCAACCATTACACCACGGAGTCGCCTCCAAACGGCGCCAAATCCTTCCTCTTCACTGACACCTCTCCCACGATCTCGCAAGTTTTGCGAGTATTTACGGGAGATGGACAATTTTTGTCCAATTTTGGGCAACTCGCAAAACTTGCGAGATCGTGGGAGAGGTGTCAGTGAAGAGGAAGGATTTGGCGCCGTTTGGAGGCGACTCCGTGGTGTAATGGTTGGCATGTCATGCGGACGACCCGGGTTCGATTCCCGGCTGAGTCAAATCTTTTCTCTTAAAATAATTTAAAAAATGGGTGGTTACCCACAATGATTGTTAAATTAATAGAAATATATTTAATGCGTCTAAAAAGACGTGTATTGCATATTTACTAGCAAAATATTTCCATCGTGATTATTTGTATTGTGATAAATCTTTATTAGAGCATTTGCTCAGCTCAACAAAAGAGCCTTTCCGTGCCCTTCATCTGGAATAGGCTTAAATTTCTTTCAAATTGCCAGCATTTTACATTTACAAAACATTTTACATTGTTTTGGATAGTACTATATCTTAGAAGACAAGTATTAAATATTTTAATTACTGGATTTCCTTAATGCAAAGAAAAAAACCAACTCATCAAATTTTCATCCACTGCATATGTTATTAGGATATAAAATAACCTAAATAAAACCTGCACTTACTTCATGCTGTTTCATGAACTGGGTCTTAGGGAACCTCAAAGGACATACCTAGACATCAATGATTTGGGTTGGTTACCCTCAATTAATTTAATAATTGAAAAACATAATTAAGCATAATCACAGCCAAATGATTTCCCTACACATCTTTAGGCCTATATGAAGTACCTTAAAGTTTTAATTATTGAAATATTTGAATCCATGGCTTGTCTTAGTATATGTGTGATTTCTTTTTTAATTTAATTTATTAATTTTCTATATTTTTCGGGTCCATTTAAAATTACGTTTTTCACAAACTGTGCAAAGAAGGCAGATCACGTAGTAATACATTTGGGAAAAAGTCTATGCACAGTTTGCGAAAAACATAATTTTACCGTGTCCCGACTACAATGTGTTAAATATATGTCAAGTGAAGTTTATTATATTGTTATTTTATTATATTTTCTACGAGGTCACAATTTTCTTTATCTGGGGTTGAGATAGTAATTTTGAAGCGAATTCATTCTTATTGATACTTCCAATCAGTGTTTTATGCACATTAATTGAGTAAAATAAATATAAAGACCTTTTGATTGTTTAAAAGCTTTAAAATACATGAGTTCATAAGAATGTTTAACTTAACGTATGATTGTTTGGAGAAGAAATTCACCAAACAATTTTTACTTAGTAATGCTGATATTCCTATTACTACAATATTCTGCAGCATACACTCCTCAATATCGCATTGATCTACGTGTCCTGTCGTTTCTTGCTATTGTTCATTTGAGGTTGTTTCCTCATCTTCATGTATGATTTTATTTACCTTTGTACTTTTTCATATGCTTTTACATAATGTATCTCAATCATTTGGTTGACTATAGGTAGGTGGAAATGGGCCAGAGAATATGAAAAAATAAATAAGAGAGAAAACAGCCTTTTCCTTGGATCTGCCAATCAACTTTTTTACCTTTATGTTCCTTTCGCACAACTAAAAGTCTACTTGTATTGCATATTATTTGTTCTTTACGTTTCTTCCTTGCTTTTAGTAAAGTGAAATTCTGTCTTTAAATAACAAAAAATTACCTAAAGGGGTCTGCAACCCTCTCCCTGGATCCACCTATGTCTCAGGCAGCATAAGTGTCCCATGTTGAAAGGTGGGAAATGAAAATAAAAATAATTTAAATTGTGGATCATTCAAAGTGGCAACCAAGATTTATACAATTCGATACCAATGGGGATGTCATTTGGTGTGATGAACTTATCATGGAAAGATGGAGGGAGTATTTTAATGATCTGCCCTAAGGAGAGATGTATTGGTGTCTGAGACTCAGAAGGATGTGGAAGAGCTTTGAAATGAGGAGGATTATATTAGCAAAGAAGAATTGGAAGAGGCCATCTCTAAGATCAAAACAGGCAAAGCAGCAGGAATTGATGAAATCACTTCTGAAACAATCCTGTACATGGGTAGCCAATGCCAAGGGATGTTCCTTCACCTCTTGAACCTCATTTGAAAAGCAAAATAAGTTCCGAAGCACTGGGAAGTTGCAGTGATTGTCCCCCATTCATAAGAAGGGAGATAATCGAGATCGTAAAAATCATCGTGGAATAACACTTCTCAGTGGGCCTAGCAAGGTCTATTGAAGAGTAGTAATGGCGAGAATAAGAGGAGTAGCGGAGGGTCAGCTCGGGGAGGACCAGTGCGGCTTCTGAGCAACAGTGGTTTACCATACGTTCACCATAGGACAAATAACAGAAGATCGTCGGGAATAACAAGGAGCTTTTTGTCTACTTCGTGGATCTCCAGAAATCATTTCAGAGTGAGAAGAGAGCACATAGAGCTGGCACTGCATGAGAGAGGCATTGATCAAGTGACAGCTTTGGCTTTGATGAGTCTTTATAGCAAGGACCAGAAATGTGATTAGGACTATGAATCACATATCTCAAGAATTCGAGACGACATTAAGTATTCGCCAGGGTTGTGGTTCAAGCCCCTTGCTATTCAAAGTTGTCATAGACAAGGCACTATTCAAAGCCAAATCAAGAATGGGACAGTTCCAGTAAAGACACAGGTATTCAAACCACTAGATTCTCCATTTTGGCTTTTGCTGATGACCTCTTCTTGCTAGCGGCCAACAATAGTGGCCTCCAATATAATCTGGGATTCCTCCAAGAAGAATAATCTGCAATAAATATGGCAATAAACCCAGGAAAAACTAAATGTATTAGGATTGGAAGAAGCCCCAGAGAATAATAAGAGTTCTGAGAGCAGATGGAGAGAGATTTGAGCAGGTGTATAATTTCCACTGGGGGCTCATCTCAACAAAAGCGGCTACAATGATGAGGAGGTGACTCGGAGAATCGAACCAGCTGGAAGAATGTTCTGTTTGCATCAGAGGGGTTTTATGTGTAAAAGGGAGACCAGGAAAAGTAAGATCACCATCTATAAATCATTATTTCTCCCTATTCTTTCTTACTCCAAATCATGGACCCTTACCTCAAAAAACAAAAGTCGAATCCAGATGATGGAGTAAGTAAAGTAAAGTAGAAGGAAAGGTCCTATGAGATAGCACCATACGGACGAGTCTCGAAGTTAGGCTGGCCTAGAGAAGCACAAGTTAAGGTGGTGTGGACATCTCCTTTGGGATGGAAAAAGAACGAACCGCCAGTAAGACCTACGGAAAGAGACCTCAAGGAAGACTGTGCATTTGCTGGAAGGAAAGTGTCCAAGAGGCTTTCAGGAGGCGGAATATGGATTGGAGCAAGAGAGCTGGCTCAAGAATGAAGCACCTGCTCCAGAAACAAGTCGTAGCCCCACACTACAGAGCAGTAAAGGGAGGGGATAAATGATGCTGATGATGAATGGGTTTGTTTGTTTGTTTTAATGTAAATTTATGCCACTAAGGCTAATCGGACGATGCTACAGTGGGAGTCCTAAATTTTTTATTCAGGTATAATTAGGATCTTTAACACGTTGAGCGCCAGGGAAAAGATGATGTACTTTTGCCTGGGGCCAAAGCAATTTTTCCTAATTTATAACTTTAATATGATTAGAATGATACAAAAATTGCAAAAGAAATAAATAAAAAGTTTAATTTTGGCAATTAAACAACAATTTTGTGAGCGGTACGTATGTACCGCCCGGCCCCAGGGTAAAGCCCGCTACCTATAGTAGTACGGGGGCTGCCCGGTTATGACCGCGACGTCAACCCTTGTCCCCTTAAAATATGTTATTTTAATAAATAAGATATTTTGTTTTGTAAAAAAATAAATAAAATTAATTTATTTTATTTATTTATACCCCCCAAATTAAAAAAAAAAAAAAAAAAAAAAAAAACATTTGGGCCAATTGCATTGGCGAATTGTTCGGGGCCGGAGCGGTCCAATATGCCTTGAAATCACGCTCGGCAGGCGGTCCCCTGGCCCAGAACAATCTTTTAGCTGGCGGGAGCGGGCGGTACCTGGGGACCGCCTCGGCCCCAGCCAATAGTCCAACAGCGGTACGATCGTACCGCTTGGCGCTCAACGTGTTAACGAGTACCTGACATCGTACAGGCTCGGGACCTCCATTTTACGTCCTATCCGAGGGACGGCATAGCCAAGTATTTTTCACTCCCATTAAAAAATTCAAGGGCACCCAGGGACGTGAACCAACCGCCTTTAATATTGTAGGTTACTATGCTAACCACTACACCATAGGTGACCCCAAAAACCAATGGTTTTCTTTCTGTTGTGTTACCTTTTTTTCTCTCTTATCGAGCCTACGGCTACGTGGAGTTTTTACCGGGCTAGGGATTAGAGCGGGAGATTTATTTACAGTGAAACTGTAAAAGTTATAACTCTGGATTTGAACTCGTTTGCTTCAGGATAGCATGTGTTTGTTAGGGGTATCATGTCATTCCGCTAGGCCAACCTTTGCTTGCTAAAAAGTCGTATTTAGGAAATTACCTAATTGGATAACACCCATTTACCATATTTAATTAATTTACTAATACTAAATATTGATTAATAAAAATATGAGATTATAATATGATTTGTATGTTGTTTTTTTTTTAAGTTAGGAAACTCAAATTTGATTTTCCTTAACTAGCCATGAAAACATTCTTTTGGAATTGAACTTCCAAGTCCAAGCTAAATTGTTATGAACCCGCTTGAGAATAGGCCATACTGCAATAACACATTCTTATCTTATTAGAAAACTGCCTCCCCCACTATGCCAGCACTGCAGATATTTCAGGAATTTCCCAACTACATTTTAAGTATGAATAAAATAGGGTTAATCCCAGATTTAACTGTAGCTCTTATTAACAACGAAAATTCAATCATACTATTATTGGAATTTTTGAAAAAACATTAGCTTCTATCTAAATTTTAGTACTTTTGCCAGTAATTTTACAGACCCTTAAATTTTCAGTAATCTTTATCTTATTATTATTTATCTATTATATTATATTAATTATATTATTATGAACCATATGTTCTATTCCTTCAATTTATTTAAATTTTTTGACATATGTCTATATTATAAGTACATTTATAAAATAGAAATAATCGAAATCATTATTCATAAAAAATAAATCGACAGGCGTTGATGACTTCAAACGTCATACGCCTCGAAACAACAACAAACAAACAATTGTTATGAAGTGCATAAGCAGATGTAATTGTATTTTTTTTTTTTTTTTAATTTCTCCTGTAATATACAACTACTTAAATATCTTAGAAACGGTTTCACAGATTTAAAAACTAAGAAACAACATATAACATATCGTCGGCACACTGGTAGTCATGAATCTGATTTTTTTGCGAAAATTGGTTTTTGGTTAAATCTTACAATTAGAGAATAATTAAATTGTGGTATCTTGCCTGTTAATGTATAAATCGTGATGTAAACTTGTGTAACCAGTTGTTTGATTTAAAGTTACTATTTGTTCTCCAGAAAAATTTAATTTTCACACATTCGCAACTTTACCATTGTGTCGATGATATAAACTCACCATCATAGGAAAGGAAACTGGACAAAAGGATTCGCAATCAAGAAGACTATTAGTATATTCAACATCAATGATTATAATTTTAAAATTTTAGTATTACAGAACATAGAGATGATAAACTAAACTTGTTGCAATGAATGTGATTTCTCTGCGTGCTGTAAACTTTTTATATAACTTTACTCGCTAAAATTTACATACACAGAATGAAAAATAGCTCTGAGTTACAACCGTACTCCGTATACTTGACATGCATTACTGCATTGTTTTGCACATAAATAGTATAATCTAGGCATGAGTTAAACCTATTTGTTCTCTAAAATCACATAAATTAAAACAACTTATTTCATTATTATTTTTGAATTACAACACAGTTCATCAAGACTGATTAGCAACAGATAGGTTTAACCGCGCTCAACACACATCCAATCATACATCACTAATTATAATGCCTTAAAATTAAAAACTTACAATAAATTATTAACGTGGGCAAGTCGTATTTTTTTATTTTTTTTTAATAATACCTATGCCTAATGTGCTAAGGGGGACTATCAGATAAAAATTCCAATTCTAAAACTTGTACATCGCGAATCTATAACATTTAAGCCTCTATGCCGATTCTTTTTTTTTTTTTAATTTTTTTTTTAAATGCCTATGCTTGATTGTATACAAGATCGACAGACAGAGTTGTCGGCTCAAATCATATTTTTATCTTATGGTATTTTCGATAAAGATATGATTCACACGAAACCGCACTGTATAATGAAAAAATAACTCTATTAAGAAGTTTTATTACCTGAGTGATAGATAAGTAGTAAAAAATAATTTAGCCTGTTGTCGGATAAAAAATTAAATATCAATAAAATAAAATTGAGAAAGATAAAATACTACAGCCCGTTATTATTTAAAACTGCTAATTGTGAGCAGAAACCATTAAAGCTAGAGACAGTAACCCGATCACATTTGCAATGGTATACACGTATCCATAAAATTGTCAACATTCACCCCCGAAATACATAGGCACCACTCGCAAAATTCAAGCATATCCAGAAATATCGAATAAGTAAACATTATGCACCTTTTTTATTTATTACAAAAAAAAAAATATTTACACGAAATAGTTATATATATATTATATATATAATATATAGATATATATTTATTTACTCATTTTTTATTTTATGAACATGCTTTAATTTTTCCGTGTTTTCCAACCGATATTCCACGCTTACTGGCCAAACACATTACACATAGTTTTAACTAATTGTTAGTAATCACACAAACTCTGTCGCCTAGGTATATATGCTAAAAAATCTTCAAATTACACTACCTTATATACGTATTAGAATAACAATATTGTTACAATGTATTATTACATTTTGTTTTTATTTTTTTTTAGAAAATCGTATACATATATTGTTTTGCGGATCATAGAGAATCCTGGTATATCAATCATAATCACTGCAGATTGCTTTTTTTAGGAACAATCGCATTTTGCCAACTCTTCATTAAAAGTCGACTTAAAAATAGCTAGAGTATATAATAGTTAAAAGGCATACAAAGATTGTGCATATAATGTCTAAAAATAAAATAAGCAATGTATGAAAAAACTTCTTTTTTTTTTTTTAACGAGGCCATTGAAATTTTATTAGATATTTTATTTAATACTTAAATTTTAACTTCGTATACGAAGCAGGAGATTGACTCCGATGACCACAACGTTTGCTTATTTACTAAATATGATGTGTATTTATGTACGTATACTTGTTTAAGCTCTCTGTACATTAAGACATAAAGCTAGGTAATAAGGTAATATAACACTATCAATTTATTTATAACTATCATCGGAACATAAATATAATACACAAATGGAAAATGATTCGTTTCGTATATTCGCTAAAATACAGACATAATCGTCCGATATTGCTTTGTCGACTGGTGTCAATAAAAAATAAAACAATAACGTACAAAAGAGTCTCTGATATACATTATTTTTAAGTCCTTAAAACTTTTCATTGGTAAAAGTTTGTTCTTTTAAAAAAATAAAAACAAAAGAGAAAAAATAGAAATGCGCATATACTGAATCAATGAAAAACAAGGAGGGGGTTATTTATAATTTACAATCACCTCCACCAAATGTATATAAACAAATCATCTACAAAATTCAATTACAATTACAACTTTACACGTATATCCTCAATTTTATACAAATGCACAATGCCCCCTCTAGAGGTGTAGTACCCTCGGTATACATAGAGTAATATAATTCTCCCTTATTTGTTATTAAAAAAATTATACAAGAAAAAAAATAATTAAAGAAGTTTTAAATAATGAACACAATGAGGAAATTGAAAGTTAAGATACGCAATAAGAGAGAACTAAACTTTTTTTTTTTACTTTTTAACATAACACTTAAATCCTATAAATATAAACAATAGCTGTATCACAATGAGTTAGAGGTAGTACACCCTCGAGGGGGCAGCTCAAGGGGTTCCGCCGCACCAAGCTCCTTCCTCCATTTATTGTCGCCTTCATTCTTTTTGCTTTTCGCGCTCTGCTTCGGCTAATACTGAACTTGCGCGAGCCTTGCGGAGGGTAACTTATATCTTGGGTCGCTTGATGTCGATGTCCGACGAGTCCCCACTGTCTTCCGGGTGGAGAGGTTGGAAGTCTGGGATCTGCTCCCTCGGTGGGTTCCACCCCTCCCCCCTAACGAGTGGCGGAGAGCCGGACGTCTTACCGCTCCCCTGCAAAGGAAGAGAACAGCCATAACATTAGTGAAATTGATTCGCTGCAACTATAACTTATTTCTAGGACTTATTCTCATTCAATAAATAACAATTAACAAAATAAAATCTTTAATATAATAATGATGGTGGAAGATAGTTGACCGTAGATATAATGAACAGGAATTGGTTGGGGGTGCGGTCAAAGTAATAAGCACAAATATGTGATATTTGTGAACAGTGAACAGATGTAAAAGTATGTGAAACATCAAACAAGATTAAATAAGTTAGATAAAATAAACACAAACATATTTTTTTAGAATTTAAAAATTAAAGCTCTTAAAGTAAGGCCATGATGAAAGTAATAAATGAAAATGAGATAGAACTTAAAATAGGATATCTGAGGTAATGTAGAGAAATATATAAAACATAGGTGAACATATAATGAGGTTACAATGGTCTGTAGCCATGAAACCTAAGTAAATAAGATGAAATGTAGTATAAAAAATACAAAGTGGTGTGTAAATCGTTTCATGTTTCACATACTTTTACACCTGCTAACATAAATTATCTGATTGGTTGTTTTTTGGTTTTTCTCATTTAGCCCTGATGATGACCTAAAATTTGGGTCGAAGGGTCGGCTAGAATAAAATATGTAAATATCACATATTTTTGCTTATTATTTTGACCGCACCCCCAACCAATTCCTGTTCTTCAATATAATACATCGATTAAATATTAACAATATCCATATTCTTAATATTAAAGGTACTGAAATGTCAATAGAGTTGAGTGAATTTCGTTTTAATCCAGATAGTAAATATAATCTAAATGTACAGTAATGATACATGCGAATTTATTAAATAAAATACTTTATATTAATTTAATCATTTTTGTGGATAACCACCTTATTTTTATTTTAAATATTTTATTTTTGAAGAGAAAATACTGGGCTCGGCCAGGAGTCGAACCCGGATCTCCCGCATGACATGCGCGGTATGCTAACCTAATAAAAAATCCTTGGGGCACCCCGGGACGCGAACCCGCCGCCTTTAATATTGTAGGTTACTATGCTATGCTAAGTACTACACTACAGGTTACCCCTATTTATAATTTTATTCTAAACTTAATCATATAATATTTGAAATGTTACCTCTTGAGTTAACGATGGTGGAAGATATCCACCATATTCTACCCCTTGAGTTAGAATTATTTTATTAAACTTGAAGATTGTGAATTAAATAAAAGTGAGTCTAAACTTTTGACCGGTATTGTAGGTATTTAATAAATATTTTTCGATATTGATATAAAATTAATTATATTTTAGGTGTATTTATAGTTAGTAAATATTTATTAATAACTGTAATGTTTTTTTAAATGATAAGTAAAATCTATTAAATAAACAATTAATTATAAAGTTATAAATATTTATGCTTAAATAAAATTATTTCGAATTGCTTTTACGACTGACCTTGATGGCAGTAATAAAGAGGACGAAGGTAAGACGGGGCAGATCTTAAAAATAAAATGGGGTGAGAGGGTAGCAGGGGGAGGGGAGGGGAGGGAGGGGGGTGGCGGTACTAAAACAGTTGCGCTGGCCAGTTTTATTCCCCCATGATGGGCTGGCTTTCCATTACTGGGCTAGTAAACCCCGGCGGACATCTTTTACTGGCCATAGCTCCCTCTTTACGTTGATTTAACGCTTCTCCCTCCCCTCCCGTGGTTCCTCGAGGGCCTTCAATGCCTATTACCGACAGCTGCCAAAATAAACCCTTCCTACCCTTTGTGGCAGTCGTAAATAAAGCCGACCCACGACGGCGAGCCCTAATGCCTTATTATGGAGTAATAAGACCGATAAGATGATGACTCTTCTACCTTTACCCGAGCTATCAAAGTCTCACCTCCGGCCATCTCTAAGCGAATAAAATGATACTTCACTCAATCATCCCGAGAGGGAGCTTCGGATTTATGTGTTTACATTTTATTATACTGTTATCAGTTTTTTTTTTTATTAAAACACTAAACATACTTCACTAACATCGGCAATAAAATGTAATGCTATTTATGGACAATCTACTTTTTTTTTCTTTGTTTCTGAATAGCATTAATAAATATACCAAATAGATTAAATACCTTATGATTGCAACAACAGTTTTTTTTTTTTTAAGTAAAACCATTGTTATAATTTTTTTTTATTTTTTCAAACAGCTATTTTTAAATTGGGGCAATATAACATTAAATATCCAAGTAGTATAATTAACAGTATATCTTAGGAAACACATATTTCATTTTTGTGAATTTCAATTTATTCACAGTCCGACGACTTGAAATTAAACTAGAAAATAAAATTAAAATAAGGGGGGAATATACTCTACTTCTAAAAAAAAAAATTAACGTGCCATGTGTTTTGGATTTTCTAGTGGAAATTTAACACTAAACCTACCGACATATTATATATACCTATTTCTAACTATCGCAGTCAAATGACCGCTTTTGAAATAAACATTATAGTCTTTTCCAGTTGATTGTAATTGTAGCAGCACTTACTTCGATTAGAAACCTGCCTTTGTCAGTGTTGCCACAAATTATATAAATGTACTTATACCTGGCTACACTGCAGTCATTTGACGGCTCTGGTAGGTTTAGTGTTAAATCATATAAACAGGGTGATTTTTTCCAAAGGGCTCATGTATGAAACTTCTGTCCAAAGAATTGTGAAGCAAATCAAAACAAATTTAGTAATTTCTTCATTTACATGAATAATGTTCCAATCTTCTTTCATTATACTAAACTTATAATTAATATTTTAATTTTATACTTAAATAATTATTCTATTGATAATAACAATAATTCCTATTGTGAATCTAGCTGTTAATTTTTTCCCTCTCCAAAATTATATAAGATTTTTTAAAAAAAAAAATTTATCATGAAATATGTAGGGTAAACCATACAGTTATTGGCACCCCAACTTTAACTTAAAGAAATAGGTAAATAAGTCCTAATTTTATTACAAGATATACATGAGTCTAATAATGTTTGAAGGGTCCTCTAAGTCATCTATGAAGTAAGACTTTAACAAACTAACCATAGGGAAGATTTCACAATTAAATCCACAGGGTACCAATAACCAGATTTGGCACTTTTAATAATAAATATTGCCATATTGTAAAACTAATGAACTACGACCCAAAAAAACCTCTCGAGTCTTTATGAGGATAGATAATTAGAAGGTATATGAAGTTTCTATTGGATCCCTTTATTTATAAAAAGTTTTTTTTTTTTAATTTAACCACAGAAATGTAGTCTTAAGGGTGCCAATAACTGTGTGGTTTACCCTATATATTTTTTTCTTAATATGAAAAGTTTCCAAATATTCTTAAGATTCACAAAGGGAATAGGAATTAAAAAAAAAAAAAAATAAATAAATAAAAAAGGAATTGCTATGAGGCTGGGTTATATCACCTGAGATCAGTCGCTCACCTGATGCATCCCTTCATAGCCGAGGCTACCGTCCGAGTACGGTGTCTGAAACAGGGTATCAGCATTCTGTTAGTCGTCACTTAACAATATCTTAATCGACTAGCAGTACTAGTTTACAGTTAGTCAAGATGATTTATTTATTCATCAAGATAATAATTGTATGAACTAAATTATTATCTACTTTTAAATGATCAATCATATCAACAACTTGACTCCTCGAATCTTAAAAACAATTACTCAAAGGTAATGAAATGGCACTTAACAAATGAAATTTTAAAAAAGAAATAAAAACAAACAAAAATTCATAATTTTTTTTCACGATTCTAAGGAAGTATTATGAAAGCCTGAGTACCTCCAATTTTAATATGATTAGGCAATACGCCTAGACAGATAGAATGACAGTTAAAAAATAGTATTACACAAGAAACTTCCTAAACGTAATGTTGTTTCAGACCTATCAAAGAATATTAATCCTGTAGTAATAAATTAAAGAGATAATCAACTTAGCATACTTCAGGAAATTTAAGCTAACGTTATCATATACAGAAGTATGGAGGATATAATGAGAGAAATATTTAGATGAGAAACTAAAAAAAAATAATAATAATGAAAAAATCAGATAAAAAAGTATTATAAATTATTTGGGATTGGCAAAACAACTTCTTAATTGTTTATTCATCTTTACTGCCAAGACCAGAATCATCTCATCCATGTATATTTTGAAAATTAAAAAAAAAAAAAGTATATATATATATATATATATATATATACACATATAAAAATAATATATTGTGTTAAGAGTTATTGGTCACTTAAAAAAAATATCAAAACATATATATCTATATACCATGATACACCAAAACCTCAAAATAAGTTTATATAAGACTATCTTCTGTCCAGTGATAACATATGGTAGGGAAGCATGGACCCTAAGCGACCACCAAGAAAGGTTACTGAGTGCCTGGGAAAGATTATAAGAAAAATGCTTTCAAAAAAGGAAATATTTCGGCATAAAGTCAAATACAGAACATAAGCCTCTTTGGGGAAACAGGTACATCTTCTTCTTTTGCTTCCCCTATAATGTCTTTCAGTGTAGGGTAGCTTTCAGCCAAGAATTCCATTCCTCTCTGTTTCTTGATAAGTTTCTGGCTTGTCTGAGATCCTTCTCCCTTGCTCTGCAAAGCCAATCAGTGTAGTCCAGATATGACATCCTTGGACGTCCTCGAGGTCTTCAACTGTCTAGGTTCCATTTCCATTCCATGGTTTTAAGAGGATCTCTGTGGTCGCCCATTCTGACATGGCCTTACCACTTTAGTTGGCGGGTTTCAAGGAGCTCTTTCAATGGGGCCACCTCAAGCTCACGACGGATCCTCTCATTGCGGATGTGGTCTCTTCTTGTCTTTCCGGCAATTCTTTGCAGGAACTTTATCTCAGCAGCAGTGATTCTGCTCTCTGTCGTTCCATCAGAGCCCAACTCTCAGCTCCATACAAGAGAATGGGGAGGTAGATAGACTTAAATATGTGGATCTTGACATCCTTGTCTAATTCCGTTTTTCCTACAACAGTGTTACATATCTAGTAGTAGATTGCATTCGCCTAGTTGATCCTATTTGATATTTCCACGTCTACTTTCCCAGACCTGTCTAACACTGTACAGAGGTATGTGAAATCTGTCTCAAATTCCATTTCCTCTTCATTGCAATATATGTGGATATCTTGGAAACAGGTATATAGCAATTCAAAAATACTTCATAAAGCAGATCATGAAGTGATAGAAAGAGGCCAGGACTAACTAGGCTTTGATGACAGGACGATGTAGAGGCTGATCTAAGATCATTGGACAAAAGGGGATGAAGAAGACTAGCTGAGAACAGCTCTGAACGGAGGAGATTTGTTGAGGAGGCCAAAGTTCTCCTGGGCCATGGTGCCGAGAGAGTCAGTTATATGTTATACATATTCGATGTTAATTTTACTAAATGAACCCATAAATCTTTATAAAGCAAGTTACAAAATCTACTAGCTGTTTTAATGAACAGTGCCAGACAAAAGGAAATGGAATCATGATAGAAAGGCACTGATCACCTCACAACCTCTCTCAGAAAGAGTTAGATCTCACATAGATATGAGATATAGAAACTAATAATTTTTTTACAAAACTATGTATTTATATGCATTTAGCTAAATGAAAAAATCTCTTCAAAATTCAATTTATTTTCCTTTAATTTTAAAAGGAGTATACACGGAATAACTAAAAAAAAATACCCTATGTAAGTAATTCTAAGAATAAAAGCAATTTAAGTAATTGTATTGCCAATCCAACGTAATTAGAATTCAAATTTCACCACTAAATTTCTAACACTTTAGGTAGGAGAGAGCGGGGTTGGTTGGCATAGGGGGTAGGTTGGCCATTGGCTTATAGTTTCCGTCACACCTGTTGTGAATGCCCCACCATTGTACCATGTGACCCGCTCGACCTCGGGAGTCTTGTCCTGATAGTTACTAAATGATGATTCACAACTTAGTGAAAATAGGGAGTTTTCAATGTGATGCTAACAGTATAGAGAAGAGCGTGCTTCATTGATTGATTTAACATGTAAGTAAATCTTTATATTTTCAGTGAATTTGGTTTAAAGGGATGGCAAAACATTTGACTCCGATTCTGTTCACACAGCTCCGAACTCCTTTGAAATAACTAACCAGTTTCTTGTTTGATTGTTCTCCCCTGTCCAGGAAGCCATCTTTCATATGATCTCTCCTGTGGGGTTAGTTGGCTCTCTTCAACTGGGGTTTGTTGGCACAGTAGCAATTCACAAAAGAAAGGTAAACATAAACAAAGGTGAAACTACCAAATGTCTTTAGTTCCAGCGAGGAGGATGGGAGCGATATTTCCTATGCAGAAAGTGAAGACAGTCTAACTTCTATCTTCTATTGCCATTCCATTTTCCATTAAAAGCTGTTAAAAAACGATTCAAAATTATTACACCATTATAGTGCAGCTTTTAATAACAATAATATGTGTCAGGCAGTACTTGAATGAGATGGCTAAACAACTTCACCTTCTAGGCCAACCTGACCCACATAGGGGGTTAATTAGCATACTCTGGATTGACGAATTCTTCAATTTTCTATGATCTTAGAATTAAATATTATGTGTTGAAAAAAATACTTAAAGTACTCTAATACTTGGGCTTTACAGTGGTACCAGCCCTATTGGCATTATATTAACAGGAATGACTCAACAATAAAAAAAGGGAAAACTGTTGCCAACCAACCCCGCTCTCCCCTATATATTAGTTCTCCTGGTCGAGTAGAGAATAGTAGGTATAGATAGCTGGTAGTGATAAATTACCTGCGCCGCAGACATCGGTGAGCTGTAGTCGGTGCCGTTGATGCCTATCGAGTAGCCCATCGAGTCCTGCGGCGGAGGGGCGGGTGACATCATCGGTGTGGCGGTGCCGCCCGACCCTGGGCCTAAGCTGTACGGGGAGGCACCCGCTGCAACACACGCATGTCTGTTAGTTCTATCGGCTTTCTCTCTTTTGTAAAATACACCATCTCCTAGAAAAGTATCACAACTCAAAAAAAAAAAAAAAAAAATATTAAAGTGCCTAGAACACTTCAGTATCTTCAAAATCAGCCTCTTGAAAGATACTTATTTTTGTCTCAGTTAGAAATTGATATTAAAATAATTAATAAAAAAAGCCAAATGATTTAGATTTTATTTTTTTAAACATAAATTTTGAGTTGTGATACTTTTTTTTGGAGAATATAAAATACATGAGACAATAAAATATATAATTAATAATAGTTAATATAAATATTGGTTACTTACAATTAAGTATTATAATACCATATTATCACTGAGTTCATTACACACACACAAGTTCAACACCAGTTATTCCATTCATGTAAACTTATTCTAATTTTATTTAATCCGAACCGTTCAACATTTTCATTCATATTTTTTCTGCGATTCTTCTTCCAATTACAAAAATTTGCTTCATTGATTTCTTCAAATTCGCAGGAATTTTAAGCTACACTACCGATCTAAATAAATTTCTTTTTACACATAAAACATTCAGGGAGCATAAATGACCTCGACAAGGAGTAAAACTAATATTTAAAATAAGTGACTTATGTTTCGCATCTTTTGCCTATTCAAATTACACTACACATTATTTTTATTTTCCTTCTTAAGTAATCTTTAAGTTATCAAGAAACAATCTTTTCAGATTTCAGAAATATCGATGCTAAAAAAAAAATTCTTCATTTAAAGTATTTCATGAAATGATATAAACATACAGAGAAAATAATAATACAGATGCGGCCAAGGATGAAAAGAATTTAAAAAATTAAAAGTTTCTCGAATAATGAGTATTTTATTGTTTACTCATTAAAGATTTCAAACAGTCCCTGAAGTTATATTTATATTGCGACTAAAGTTTTGCCACTTGTAAGCGAGTTCAGACTCGAGTATTAATATCAATAAATAAAATACAAAGTTATCTGTAAGCCAGAAAATTTTGTTTGATACAGATCAGTTTTCTAAACTTATTATAGTGAATTGAGAAAAAAAACATAATGATTTAGCCTTGCAACTAGGGAGACTTAATCAAAGAAGCAAAAAAGTGATTTTTTATCGATTCATTGAAAGAAACGGGCAAATTCAGTCACAAATAGAAGCAGACATTTTCCTGACCTTGTTCAACAACATTAATAAAGTTGCCATGAGAAAAACATGGACATGTAACTTAACCTCAGAACACATGTTCACTTTTCCTAATTTTAAAGAACACAAAAAATGTTCCGCATTTCCAGATGTATAATTATGCAAAGTTGTCTGTTCCTCATTAAGATCTGCACTTCCTGTTGCTTGTTAGCCGTATTATCAAGAGGTTCTAAAAACTTTCTTTATGTCATATATTTTTAATACATTGATTTAGTCCATTTCGTAACTTTGCTATGGATCAGATTGAAGACAATAGAGAGCTCTACAATTGTAGAACACTAAATGGCGTCAAAATCTAAATATCTAAAAAACTTGTACATCAGCCTTTTCAAAATTAAACGATTCAATTATTAAATAGGCTGACTAGCATAGCAGAATCTAAAGAATAATTTAAGAAGTTAATTTCTGACTTCCATATTAAAGAAAAACTTAACTAACACCCTCATATAGAAAAAAAAATAGAAAGAAATCTTCATGGTAGAGGCTTAGGCAAAGATGTTTTCCTCAGAGAAAAAAGAAGTCTTCTCTCATTCAACATGAGTTCATAAATTTATCTCTTTAACCGAAATTGAAGAAGAACTACTCAATTTGAAAAACCTTTTACAAATATACTGTTAAGAATATCAAAGAAAAAATATTTGTTATAAATTCTTTTTATACAATACACCAAATTCTATGTTTGCTATTATTTCAATAGGCAGTAGGGTATGTTTTATTGGACTCCAGATAAGGTAGGTAATTTTCTGTTCTGTTACAGCAGCATTGCACCCTCTACAATATGTGGAGTTGACCTTGATGACCAGTTCGGTTTTACCCCATTAAACACCAATAAACAAACAAACTATATAGGTGAATACATATCATATACATTGTATACATACTATATAGGTGTGGGTACTCTTAGTTTTCTTTAACATAGTACTGACAATAAACAAGCCTCTATGGGCTATAGCAGTGCAGGTTATTGTAAGCATCATGCGCATCAATTAAGGGAAAACTTGCAACTTCTGCAAGAGCTAACTGGAAAAGTTAGTTCCAACAAGCAGTTCGACGGAACAGTAAATCTTACAATCGAATATGGGGAAGGAAGTCGAACTATCCTACAATGACAGTTAGTCTAGAGATGCCTTTGTCCTGTGCGAACCTCACCATCGAACAGCTATTTACACTTAAAAATGAGCAGATCCAGCCGGTTGTAAATGAGTAGCCCCGCAGCCAGATTTTTTTACTTTTATGTTCCTATTCTACAACAAAATTCTACTAGTTCTGAATATTATTTGTCCTTAACCCTACTTCCTTACTTTTAGATAAGTTGAATTCTATCTTTAAATGACAAGAATTTTTCCAAAGGAGGGACTGCATCCCCCAAAGCCCTCCCGTAGGATCTGCCAATGACTTAAACATGCACCTTAATACAATAATTTTCATAACAAAGACGGCTGACTTGGAACTAGCGGCTGTTCTGACTTTTTCTCCAAGTTATTATCAATAAAAGGAACGTCAGAAAAATGCTAAAAGAAGGTCTAGAACCTCATCTTTACTAAGTCAAAAGCGACACTAGCGCTATCCCTGAACACACTGACGAACACGGTTTGGAACAGACTGTTCCAATGTGAGGTTGGCACAGTGTAAAGGCACCTTAGGACTGCTTGTTGGAACAAACTTGTAATTGTGCGGAAGCGCGCATATTTTCATAACAATATTAATATAATATTTAACGGTATTCCATCCTCAACGATATCGGAAAAGAGAAACAGGGGAAAAAAAATTAAGTGCGATATTAGCAGTTAAAGAGGCTGCAAAGTAGAGTCATATAAAGCAATGAATACACTCCTCAGCTCACAAGTGCCTTCATCTCGTTCACTAATGAACCAGCCGCAATTGTAATTCATAAATGCAAACCCGGGTATTATGTTAATACCATGGTCGGGTCCCTGCTGAGGAATAAGGGTTCGCCATTCCGGCTGTCATCTCCAAACCTCCCCCCGATATATATACCTTTCCAACCCCGGCAAAAAGTCCCTTCTCTCTCCGGCCCCGCGAGCTCGTCTCATCTCTTAGCCTAATAAATAAAATATATATATATATATACACAGAGCAAAAATCTAAAAATATATAAATATATTTTACCGCCGGATGGGCATCTAATCGAAAGAAGGGATAGCTACCGGAAAAATAAAGTATTTCTCACATATTAGCTTTCTGAAGAAAATCTTTTTCGACAAGGGTAGAACTTATGTGCGTGTTTTCATAGATAGTTCGGTCGCGATAGATGGGATTCGAAGAAAAACAAAAATATTTACCCAACTCAAGTTCAACATTTTTCACAGAGAACCATTCTACAAAAATGCGATCTTAGTAGAGGTTGTGTTAGAGTGCTGAATAGAAAAAGAACATATTCCGAAATTCAAAAATCATTTTTTTTTTTTAAATATAATTCACACATTATATAGAAAATACTAAGGTAAACAAAATTAACCAAACCTCTTCAAAGTTACTTTTTTTTATCTCTCATTTTAAAAGCATTCATCCCCCCCCCCAAATTTAATTTAAATGACTTTATTTAAATCGCAAATAAAAACATTGGGAGGAAAGTCTGTCTCGCATTGAACGAGCGATATGTCCAATGTAGATAGTTCCCTATCTGCTAATGCTACACGATTATTTATATAATTTACAAGATCTTAAAGGAAACGTGCCCCGCAATCGCACCTTGTACAGATCTAGCAAGGAGTACTAATACTACATACTTAAGGTCGCGGGTTCGCGTCCCGCGGTGGCCCTAAGATTTTTTAAAGGGAGTAAAAACACCTTGGCTATGCCGTCCCTCGGATAGGACGCAAAATGGAGGTCCCGAGCCTGTACGATGTCAGGTATATCGTTAAAGATCCCTATCCTAATTATACCTGGATAGGTAAAATTTAGAACTCTCATTGTAGCCATAGTGGCATAAAGTGACGTTAAACAAACAACAGATTTAGCAATTTTTTAGTTTAACCTTTGTGGATCGAACATTTTTTGATATTAGAGACTAAATTTCGGATTTATATATTAAAAAATAAAGGTAATTTCTTAGAAAGTTTTGCATTTAAAGATCGATGTAAAAAGGTATATATCATTACATATCAGACTAACAAATCACGAGTCAGATGATGTATTGAATAAATATAAATGAAGAATTTATATACATTAACACTTCCCTTCTGTTTTGGTATATGATTGTAGCCTTATAGACTAAATTATATTTCAATTATTCACTTTTTCAAGCATTTATTTTAGTATTATTTTTGTACCATTTTCAGATTATACCATTATATAACATCTCAGCTTTTTAATTCCTATTACATCTCCTCTGATTAAATACACTCATTAGATATATTTCTTTAAAAAAACCAATCTTATTTTTACAACATTGTAAGAAATATATCTTATGGCATATATATATATATATATATATATATATATATATATATATATATATATATATGTATGTATTTTTTCTAAAATTTACTAATATTTTGATTTTAAATGAATCAGAAATAAGATCAATAAATCAATAGTAAAAAAGAAAAAAAATTTAAGTTCATTATCGTAATATTGTCATCAACTTTGCAGTACTACTTACTAATGTTCAATCTTAATTATTTGGAATATTCAAGATTTAATTTTAAAAATGATAACACCCTTCATAAGTTCTAAGAACCGCTGTACTGACAAAGGTAAAAAACAAAAAATAAAATAAAATAAAATAAACAAGAAAAAAAAAAGAAAGTTTATCTCAAAATTTTTAATGAGTCTCAAAATTTTATTTGAAAAAAATAACACTGATTACAAAATCGTTTACATCTTATCATTTACTATTTTCAAAATAATAGTAAGAAAAAAAAATTCAAAGAAGAATATAATAAATTGTACAATGTTCATTCTTAATCCTAATGACAATATAACTTACAACAAAACTAATATCAAAAGAAAAAAAAAAAAAAAGAAATGCTAAATAACAAATCGATTCAATAGTGGTTGGTATACACAACTTGTTTTAATCACAAACATTTTAATTTAAGTATAAGACTTAATTCTGTAATCACAGAAAACATCAAATTAATCCTAACATAACAATTATAATAATACTTAAAAACTAAGCCAATAATTAAAAAAAAAAAAAAAAAAACGTTTCGAAAAACTTTTTAGAAAATTTCATATCATAGCCTAATAATGTTACAATAAAGAGTTCAATGACATAATTAAACAAAAAAAAAAACAAATCAATTATTCCAACTTTTGTAAGTTTATCTTCTTTTTTTTTAATTATTATTATTTTTTATTTTTCTAAAAATGATATCATTTAACATTCAATAAGAAGACATTAAAGAAAACTTCATCAAGACTAATATTAAGCCTATTATAGTGAATATAATAGAGTCGTATACAGTAATCGTATAACACCGCACTCTTAATTATGGTGGCGGTGCGGGAGGGAATTGGTATTTTTTTTTTTTTAAACTGTCGAAAAAAATCAGCCGACACAGTCACAAAATCGTATACAGTATTTTTAATCATTAGTCATTGTCTTAAATATAATTAGAAATAATCAATTTAATTTTTTCCTTTTAAAAAATCGTATCATGGGTCACAACAATCGTTATCAAGATTGATTTTTTTTTTTTAAATCAATATTAGTATACATGAAAGTATCAACACAAATATATAAAAAAATTGTCAACAATCGGTACGGTCTCCTTATATTATGTATAAGGAGGCTATCATATCACTATATCATATTTATTATCATTATTATTATTTAAATATATTGTTACTATATAATATAAAGGAGGGCGTTATTTTTTTTTTTTAAGGCGAGTCAAAGCGACTATCGTCATCGTAAAACGACTCACCTGCCGCCTTCTTCGCAGCGTAGAGGTTGGCTTCCTCTTGTGCTTTCCCTATGTTCTTCTTATACCTGATCCTCTTGTTGCCGAACCAATTCGACACCTGAAACAACAACAATAATAATAATAATAATATAATAAAATTACTAACATAAAAAACTAATAATTAAATATAACAATATAAGATAATATTACCTGTGAAACGGTTATGCTACACTTCCTCGCCAGCTCTTCCTTCGCCTCTTCGGATGGGTACGGGTTGCTCAGGTGCGAGTAGAAGTATTCGTTAAGGATTTCAGACGCCTGTTTACTGAAGTTTCGCCTTTTTCTCCTTAACAGATAAATAAACAACGTCCTAAAAATTCTCTTCAATAATATCAATGAAAAATATTTACAATTGGGCTAAATATTTTTCAGAAATATAGAAATGTCAACATGGATAAAATGAATAATAAATAAAATTAAAGTATATATAAAAATACTGTTAAGCTAAACAGAAAAAAAACTTAAAGAAATCATGCAAAGAGAAAAACATGATGTTACTTCAAAACAATAGTTCTTAGATTCAAGGCTCTCGCCAATGCTACAAGGTATCAATAAGGTCAGTAGTATTATATTTTAACGGTTATTACACTAAATTAAGACCTTAAGGCCAGACCCAAGTGAAATCAGAGATAAGTAATGATACGTTTTGACGAGGCGAAGTTTGCTGCATACTAACCCGCAGAGCATCGGGGAGTGAATGCTAACCCGCACAGCATACGGTTCAGAATATGTACAATTAATAGATATAGATCAAAGCAACCAATAATTAATTACTATTTTTTTATTGTAAATTTTATGTATTTTTTGGGAATCAATTTTTTTTTTCTTAAAATAAAACCTGTAGATTTCATAATAAAAATTCATTGGTTATTTTCTATTTATCCCATACCCAACAATACCTGAAGGAAATTAATTAATACCCAATTAATACCTGAAGGATTATTCTTTTGTGCTTTCTCTACCTACAGGAGATCAATATCCGTATTTATCGGCATTTGTACGCATGTTTCATAACATTAAAAAAAAAAAAAAATGTAATTTTCAACGCGTAATATTGTTTCTTATTGGGTGGTATTACCGCTTATAATGTTTTTTCAAGACTGAAAAACATAAACTTATTTTTCAATTATTTAAAAAAAAATCTTTTTGAATCGTTATTAGAGGCTTTTGCAACGCAGCTGTCTATATGGTATAGCTATTACATATCTTAAAACATAAATATCTTTGGATATCCTCCTAAAAATATATATGGTTTTAGTACCCTTTCACTAGCTTGTATTTCAAGTTAATGATGTCAACCAACTAAATTACATGTATATATAAGACGGTACAGGTGCAAGTATACAATAAATAAGGATACTCTGTATATTTATATACTAATATATATTAGAGAGAGAGTTAGAAAGTAAAAGATATTGAGGGACAGCGATGTTATATCGGTCGGGACGGGGAGGGGGGGGGGGATAGGCCGCTGGGGAGCCCGCTGCCATGGCAACCACCCCCCACCCCCTCCTACCCTCTCTCAAACCCTCTTCTCAATATCTTCTTAAACTTTATACTTTAGTTAGTTACCTATATTTAAAGTATATATATATATATATAATAATAAATTACTTAATTCATAATTTTTACCCCCTTTTCACTAATAAATATGTAAGTATTTTGCTTTTTTTAAAAAACCAAAAAAAAAAAACCTTCTTAATATCCATATTTTTTGTAAATGTTGCATGCATTAAGTGCTTAGAGTCAACAATATTTGAGAACAAACCTGGAGGAGACTTTTTTCTATAGACAATTACCACACTTTTGATTCAGTAGTAAACCAATTGGAAAAAATAATGAATTCAATTTTAGAAATGTTGATAAAATGAAATGCTAAGAACAAGAGTTTTTTTTTATTTGTTTGTGGTTTGATCTATTTAATTTTTAGTCTTATTTTGTATAACGTTTTGTTTTATTCCTTTCGCATCATTTTCTTTTCCATTTCACTCATATGAACAAAAATACAGATAGGGTAAACCGTACAGTTATTGGCATCCTTAAGACTAAATTTCAGTGGTGACATTAAAAAAAATACTTCTTATGAAGGGATCTAATTGAAACTTCCTATAACTCCTCTTTATCTATCCTTATAAAGACTCAAGAGGTTTTTTTGGGTCAAAAGTTCAACAGTTTTACAATATGGCAATATTTATTGTTAAAAGTGCCAAATCTAGTTATTGGCACCCTGTGGATTTAATTGTGAAATCTTTCCTATGGTTAGTTTGTTAAAGTCTCACTTCATAGATGACTTAGAGGACCCTTCAAACATCAGACTCGTGTATATCTTGTAATAAAATTAGGACTTGTTTACCTATTTCTTTAAGTTAAAGTTGGGGTGCCAATAACTGTATGGTTTACCCTATGTAAACAAAAAAAACAACAAAAAAAACGAGCAAACTTCTCTGTAACTTTCTCGATATGATTACGAATTAACACGCTCGTTCACGCCAGGCATTGTAATTCATGCTCCTCGCCCATTGGCAGCTGAGCTTAATGTTTTTCGCTCTATCGGACAGGAGCTATTCAAGGGCAGTATGCAGTATTGACAATCAAACAATAATAAAATAAACAATACAACCCTACCTAATACCCCACATTCGTGATTAACTAAGGTATCAGATGAGGCAGTCTAGTCCACGGGCCACCGGTGCACACAGGGGTATTTGGCCCTAAAAGTTGGCCAAAACCCATTTCTTGAAATTTGAAATTTCTGGTAAATAATGACTGGAAGTTTAAGTAGAGGACCTGTTGGATCATGTAAGATGATTTTTATCTCTTCCAGGCACTTAATCGGGCGGCTATTCTAATTCAAATCTGACCTTATCCGTTAAATCGTCTATGCTCATAAATATTGGTCTACAAAATATATTAATTTTCTTTGTTCATACTGAAGTATCGGCATTATCAAATGTTGGATAGTTCGAGGCCAGGTTTGTACTTGTTATCCAGATAGTTATAATTTTTTTGTATTCAACACTAGTATCAATATTTTTTTGTTTTTTGGTAGGTATATTTTTGAGCTAAAAATTAAATTTGAAGGTTAAAAAGTTAAACTTCTGGGCATTTCTGGGCAACGAAATATTTTTTATGATAATGTATAATTATCGTAGATTATGTTTCTTGAAAAAAATTCTGCGGATAGCTGCGATTCGGAGACTTTTAATTTTTTATTACTAAAATGGCAATTTCATTAAATAATAAAAAAAAATCAATTTTGTTATATTTTCATTTATTTGTCTTTTAGGATCTTCAGAAAGAATAACTGTAACCTGAATAGAATTATTTGACATATTTTTAAAGTCAAAACATTAGCTTTTAAAAAAAAGAAGGAATTTTTGGTGTCTTTTCTCATTGTGAAATATTGTAATAACCTAGAGCATGTGAAAGAGCTAAAACAAAATTATCCATTTTGAGGCATGATATCCAAGTGAGATAGAATGCTTCTTCAAGGAAAAGAAATGTTTTTGAAACAGAAACAAGAAATGGCTAAGTGGGACGATATCAATCAAAAGCTCAAGATCTGGTGGACGCTTTGAAAAATCATTTGTTACTTTAAAATTTACAACGGATACTGGGAAACTTTATCAATGGTATGCTATGACACCATCTGTTCACAAAATTTTATGGGATATTGGTCTTTTATCTGAGGAAGCAGCAGAAACCCGAAATAACCATTTCCGGATTTATAGAGAACGTAAGATCAGAAAATTTTCCCGGACAGGGTGCAATCTGGATGTAATTAATAGATTAATATTGACATCAGATCCAGTTATCACAGGTATGAGAAGTTCAAGAAAAAAGGTACCAGGTTTTGTAAGGAAACTTTTGAAATGTTGTCTCCCCCAACCAACATAACCGATAGTGGTGATTCCGAAAGTTCATTAAGTGACGATGAAAGTGAATAATGAATAATTATATTTAATATGCATTTTTAAGAAGGTTGGTGCGTTTCTTCCTGGGATATAAGTTGTGTTTCGAAGAGGTATTGAACAATTCTTAATGAATTAGGAAAACACATTTTTTTCTTTATTACCATAACTTTTTATATTCACCTATTTTACACTATTTTCATTTTTTTTAAAAAATAGTAATAGATAAATGATAATAAATCTTTAATTAGTGTTACAAGCATATTTCATGGGTGCAACGCATAAAGATAAAATAATATGAACATAAATTGTAAACCCATGTATGCCTATTTCACAGTCGGTGGAGTTATGTAAAAATCTATTTTATGAAAATTTTCTCCTTAGAGTATTTTTTTAACTGCTAAAAAAAACATTTTTAATGTCAATTACAAATATAGAAGCCATTTTGAGTACTTTTGAATTAATAAAATGGAAGGAAATAGTTTTGGCCAGCTTTTCGGGTCAAATACCCCTGTGTGCGGTGGTACGCGCCCACGTGAACGTGTTTAACGATTCCACTATACTCCATTAAAATCGGATTTACTGGCGGCCATATTTAACACAAAAATCGAAAAAAACTAACCCGAATTTTACTCATTTTCAACACTTATGTATGACTCCACTGCTAACATAATTCCGACTTTCTATGGATAAAACGAGTTTTGAAATGTAACTACTCCTTCAGAGTAAATTTCCTATATAGATATATATTTTCTTTTTTGAAGGATAAGTTGGTGTCGAAGATGATACTTTTATACTGATAGCTTTTGAAATTTATATGGAGAGACCAGGGTTATGTATGAATGAAGTTTAAACCGCTAATATATATCTGAATGAAATTATGAAGTAAACCCGTTTTTTAAAATTTAAATGAGGTTAATTATCTTGACAAAACTCCTCGACCCATCATTATAATGTGACAGTACTATTATCGGAATTAATCTTCCTCCCCCCCCCCCACTTAATTGTTAATCAAGGAGGCGGTGGAATCGATATTTTTCAACCCCCCCCTCCCTCCCCTGCTCCTGACCCTTTTCCCAAAATGCCATTTAAGATAATGCTTAATTCCGAGATCCATCTGGAACGGAGGAGCCGGCAGCAGATAGGGGAACAATTTAAAAGATTGGATCTCTCGCAGCTATGGAGGGCGGGCAGATTGGAAAGCTAGCGGGCACCGATACCCCCCCTTATCCCCCCCGTCTTCAGCTTCTCAACAAAGGGCTCGGTTCTATCTACAGCTACCTTCACCATTAATATAGAACCTTATCTTGCACCGGATTAAAAAAAAAAAAAAAATACAGAAAAATAAAAATCATGCTATATAAGATTAAATTTTATACTGGCAGAGAAACTAATTTTTGCTTAAAACATTCTTTTAAGTGGTAAGATATTGCGGTGGGATACGAATAGATGAGAAGAACCAATATAGAGCTGCTAAAAGAAACTGATCGGTCTATACCTCTTCCCAGAGGCAAGGAGGTTAAAAATGGATGGGATCTCTTGCTGGAAACAATTAACCGGAAATGCGTAACACGACAATCAACATTATAAAATATTTTGAAAGTGATAAAAAAAAAGATGGGTAAATAGATTCCACTGCTTGCAGCAATCGAATTTTGAATAATCAATACGTGGAACAGAAGAAAATGTGATGATCAGAGAAGGGATAGTATATAAGATTTTTTTAAATTAAATACATCACTTTCCCCCTCCCCTCTTCCTCACCTTTTAGGCTATACAGGGTTTCACATAACTGAGCTGCACTGTTTTAAAACATATAACTACCAGTATTAAATTATTAAATCGCCGTAGCCCTCAACTATTTTTTTTCCTTCCTCGCCTTTTGGGCTATACGCGGTTTTCCCGGGCCAGGGAAGAGGGTGTTGGATTAATGCCGAGTATTATTAAATGTCCCCTGGTTTGAATTTATTTGATCTTGTTATCTTCGGGTTATCGGTCATACGTTGATTGTAAGGGACAAGGCGTATTTCCTGACGCGTTTGCCCACTCGGCCATCAAATCAGTACCACATAGTTGTTTTATTACTAATTTAAGCAGTCACAATTATTTCATTAAAAAAAGCTTATCTAAAAGGCTTCCAACCCCCAAATATACCATACAAACTAAATTAGGTCTAATGGAATCGATAGATAGCTTTCGGCAAAAGTTTATTTTAAATATGGGCTCATGAAGAGCTGCATCGTGATGTAGGAACGTTGACAACAATAAAATAGTTAAGCATTAATTGCAGATTCATTCAACATCATAAACCAGAACTGTTTCTCCGAATCTACAACTAGTTTTCTGTAATAAAATTATATATATATATATAAATAGGAAGAGCGCGATGAGGCAAAGACTTCCTGAAGTAGGATGGGCGAGGTGAAGGATGGCGGTAATGGGGGCAGTTAACCCCCCCCCCCCACCGGGTATAGACCCCCGCAGTTTTATTAAGGCCCCTTGATAAATCCGGCTCAGCGGGGCTCCTTCAGCCCTTCTTCTGTCTTTTTGCCTTATCGCTACCCTCTCCTTTACTATCCTCTTTATATATAGTACTATATATTATATAGTTCAATAAAATGCTATACAACAAACTATCCTAATACCTATATCTATATTTTGAAATAAAGGCACCACGAAATTGTAACGGTATAATAATAACTTAAATACAGATTAAATAAGTTAATAAGTCACAGACAGTGTGGTCTTTGGAATTACTCTTCATTATTTCCAGTTACTGTCACAACATCTTTTAAACCTTAAATTTAAACATAATTTTTTTCCCCTCTAATCCTACATGTGTGTCAAAAAAAGGTGTGTATTTAAGTGCCTTTACACTGTGCGAACCTCACACTTGAAAAGGAAATCACCCGAACCTTATCCGCACTACGAACAGCTTGTTAAACTCAAACAAGTGAAATCGAGCAAACATGTCTGCACCTATGATGTCTGTGGCTGAACGCACCTATGCACTTTAATGATACAATAATTCTTATTAAAAAGACGGCCTACTTTGAACTAGCTGGCTTTTGCTCTAACTTATTAAGGATAAAAACAAAGTCAGAAAAATGCTAAGGTCTAGAACCTTAGTACACCAGCGCTATCCCCGAACAAAAGGCGAACGGATAAAAGTACCTGTTCGAGTTCGTGTCTTACTTAGATTTGCCGAACATTGTTCGGGACAGGCTGTTCGTACAGTATGAAGGCAACTTTATAGAGCTGAGATGTGCCATTAAGCTTAACCGTTTATCTTTATATTTTACGGCAAAGAATTCGTAATGTAGAGCAGTCTGGGCCTCAATCTAACTAAAACTGTTGTGAATTCAGTAATTAGTTATCGTTAGATAATTAATTTATAATTTTTAAACTATTTTATCAGAAGATAATTTATAGAGCTGAGAAGATAAAAGAATCGGCCCCCCGGTACTATGGCGAGACCTGGACGGAGGGATCACATGTTCAAACAGACGGGATCTATTTGACATACGTCAAATATATACATTGTATGTTGTAATGTAGTAATTAGTTATCGTTAGATAATTAATTTATAATTTTTAAACTACTTTATTAGAAGATAAAAGAGCGCTAATTAAACTAATTAAATACATTACAACTATAATTAACATAACTAATTACTACATTACAACATACAATGTATATACTTGACGTATGTCAACTAGATCCCGTCTGTTTGAACAATTGTTCAGCCCCCCGGTACTTCGCTACATTGTGGCGAGACCTGGAGGGAGGGATCACAGAAGAGAAAGATTCGATCACGATCGGGACGGACTCACGGTTAGCTCAGTGGAAAGAGCGCTGCGACGTAGATGCAGAGGGTCTGGGTTCGATTCCCGGCCGTGGTCGAATCTTTTATCTTCTAATAAAATAGTTTAAAACTGTTTGGGATCACTACAAGAATTTATTAAGAAGAAAGAAGCATCAGTGTTTCCCGCTCTGTTACTTTGATTTTGAGTAACGGATATTGCTATTATACAGTACTTGGGAGCACTGTAATTGGGACAATATCGGTGACAGAGAGAGAGAGGTGTAATCCAAGGAGCAGAGGAGCGAGGCTAAGAGAGCAAACAGCGAGGGACTGAAGCGAGAGAGGCTCGACTGTTTGTTCGGCCGCCGGTTCGGCAAATATTGTCCCTCAGTCAATAATAGCTCCAGTATTTTTCTTTCCATGTCTCATATCAACTACTCTCTTTCTTCTATCTATCTCTGGCTCTGGGAAGGGAGGAAAATATTGCGAGTCCTCTAGATATAGTCCGATTAGTAGCAATAATATTGTCTAAAGGCATGTCTCAGAGGTCATGATATGTGTAAAAAAAAATGATATACAGGTGCAAATATCTAACCCCCACATTTAACGGGATAATGTGTAACTATTAAATTAGAGTTATTAGTTTGAATTAGAGTTATTACGTTGTGTTCTATACGATATAGAACAGAACGTAATAACACTAATTCAATGGGGGGGGGGAAATAGTGTATGCCCAATATATGTACACTATTTGCTAGTCTAAAAAGAATCAATGACCAAAAAAGAATTGTAATTGCGTGTGCCCTCAAAAAAGAATTGTAAATATCTCAAGGACTGAACCCGCTGTTTTCGTGTAAACTACACAGATTTTTAGTACTCGAAGTGGTTTACTATAATGCGCTATAAAACAATATTCACAAAAAATGGACTGAACACATTTTTGGCGTGGGGTCTTCACTTATGTTGAAGTTAGGCAGTAATGTATACTTGATAAATGTCAAACGAATTCATCAGCTAATATAATTTTGGAATCAGAGTTTTTCTAACTCATCCTCAAATATTATGCTGTGCTTTTTTAACACTAATGCTTTCTGAATTAAAAAAAGGGGGGGGAGGGGACGATTTCACTCATTTAAGCATTAAGAAGTACTCAGCGAAAATAAAAGCTATGCTGTACGCGAATGTGTCGATACGAATTTTGGATTTCATTCGTGGTTACATGGCCTAAGATGTAGGCACCTGCGTCTCGCTTATGAGAATTTTAAAGTCCTGCAATGCATTCGAAAGATATAAGATTATAATACTAAAAAGGGAAAAAAAAAAATTCCCGCCATCAGTGTTTTTGTTTGTAAGCTGGAAGAATATTCTCGAGTTAAGAGTGAAGGGAATTTATGATCATATAGTCTAGAAACGTTTTTAAAACCAAATAGGACCTAACTGATACCTGCACATTTTGATGCATTTACAACACAGCGTCGAACCACATACCTACTCGAATAGCCTATCATGGGCACCTTTAGTTGTTCCGGGCATGTGGTTCGAGGTGGTTTGCAGTTAACTTTAAACTAAAAACATGCATGTAGTGTGCCGGTAGGGGAAAGCGGGGTTGGTTGGCATAGGAGGTAGGTCGGCCATTGGCTTATAATTTACGTCACACCTGTTGACTGAAGAGTGTTCTTCATTGATTGATTTTACAACATGTAAGTAAATTTGTATATTTTCAGTAACTTTGGTTTAAAGGCATGGCAAAACATTTGACTCCCATTCTGTACACATAGCCCCAAACTCCTTTGAAAAACCTAACCTTTCGATTAACAAGTTTCTTGTTTGATTGTTCTCTCCTGTCCTGGCAGCCATCTTTCATATGATAACCCCTGTGGGGTTAGTTGGCTTTCTTCAACTGGGGTTTGTTGGCGCAGTAGCAGTTTACAGTAGCAAGGTAAACATAAACAAAGGTGAAACCACCAATTGTCTTTAGTACCAGCGAGGAGGATGAGAGCAATTTTTCTTATGCAGAAAGTGACGACAGTCAAAACTTCTATCTTCTTCTATTTTCCCTCAAAAGCTGTTAAAAACCTATTAAAAATTATTATACCATTGTAGTGCAGTTTTTAATAACAATAATATGTGTCAGGCAGTACTTGAATGAGATGGCTAAACAACCCCACCTTCTAGGCCAACCAGCCCCACATAGGGGGTTAATTGGCATACTCTGGATTGACGAATTCTTCAATTTTCTATGATCTTAGAATTAAATATTACGTGTTGAAAAAAATACTTGAAGTACTCTAATACTTGGAGTTTACAGTGGTACCAGCCCCATTGGGATTATATTAACAGGAACGACTTAACAATCAAAAAAGTGAAAACTGTTGCCAACCAACCCCGCCCTCCCCTATAGTCTATAATGTCCTTAGCACTCTGTAGGATATATATATAAATATATGTATATAGATGTGAGAAGGAATTAGAGATGACAAACCTGGCGTCTAGGAACCTGGACCTGAGGATCATGACCGCCTCACAGGTGCTCTGCTTGAGCTGCATCTGTATCGAGGAGAACTTCTTGTGGATGATCTGGACCATGCGCTCGATCTCCTTCGGCGTGATCGGCCGCGTCCGCGACTGCTCCCGGAGGAGGTTCATCACGTGCGTCGTGAACTCGTTACACGCCTGAAAATAAAAAAATAATTATTATTATATAAAATGAAAAAACAAGAAACTATATCAAACACCATTCATTGCTAGTTGCCAAATATTTTGGCAAAAAGCTAACATGTGGAACATAAAATAATGGTTTGTATGACTCTTGATGGTTTGTATGAGCCTTAAAAATGGTGTGGTGGATGATTTGACAGTATTCTTCTGAGGGGAAAAGGAATGGGTGGACAACGACATAAGGATATTCACTAGAAAGAACTTTGGAGTGACCCTCAATGGCGACAACGACTGATCAGGATGAGAAAATAAGGAAAAGTGAAGAGGAGAAAAACAAAAACAAAAACAATTGTCTTCAATACTTTTGATCGGCCGAGAAATATTCTTTTTGGATACCGAAGCACATTGCGTAGTTCTAGCCAGTATATCCAATAGAGTCTGTTGGCAAGGATTACACGATGAGGACTTACAAGAGGATACGGTAAGGCTCTCACGGATCTCGATGAAACCTTTCTTTGAGGACCCTGTCCAAAAAATTTTAGATACGTATCCTTCGCACCAATTGGCCATAGAAGCCGATAAAAAAATAAACATGAAAGTAATTTATTACATACCTACATCGTTTAAAGAGTGGCACGAAAGGCAAAAATACGTTTTTTCGAACAACCAACAACACAATTTTAATCAGAGACTGATAGTATCTTGTTAGTGCAAATGAAGTAACATGAATAATAATCCAAATAGTAATGGTTTGTTTTACTTTCCAGCCTTATCTTGGTTATAATAGTAATAATAATTGTTTTAACGTAATTTTATGCCACTAAGGCTAATCGGACGACGCTACAGTGGGAGTCCTAAATTTTGCCTATCCAGGTATAATTAGGATAGGGATCTTTAACGAGTACCTGACATCATACAGGCTCGGGACCTCCACTTTACGTCCTATTCGATGGACAGCATACATAAGGATTTTTTACTCCTATTAAAAAATCCTAGGGCCACCTTGAGTAATAATAATTAAAAACAAATTGTTAAACGTATTTTATTTATATAAAATCCTAACTAATTCTTCCTCCTGACCGATAACGACCGAAGTAGGGAGAGAGAGAGAGAGAGAGAGAGAGAGAGAGAGAGAGAGAGAGAGAGAGAGAGAGAGAGAGAGTGTGAGAGAGAGAGAGAGAGAGAGAGAGAGAGAGAGAGAGAGAGAGAGAGAGTAAAGAGAGTGAGAGTGAGAGAGAGTGAGAGAGAGAGAGAGAGAGAGTATATAAATGACAGAGACACAAACATATGGAACGAAGGGCGGTTCGGAAGCTATCCATCTCCAAGCGGAGCACAAACACACGGTCACCAGAGCAGCAATACCATCCTTGCTCTAGCCTCTCTAAACCGTCCTCAGACTGCAATAACATTTCTGCTATATTAAGCTATATATATATATATATACATATATATATATATATATATATATATATATATATATATTTATATATATATATATATATTTATATATAACAGTGTAATCAACAATCATAAAATTCTACACAGCAAAGAACACAGAGTAACACAATTCCTAACTGAAAATGGAAACGCTAAGTACTATTTAAAACGATTCAATACCTAGGGTTGTGACCAAACATGGAAACTGGCCTGATACAGATCATATACTTTTTACTAAATTTAAGACAGACTTACTGAAATTTATAAAAGAAATTGATTTTGATCGGCTGACAAGCAACAGAAGGGCATCCTAAAACTTGTGCTTATAGTGATATTTATTTCCTATTTTATTTTTTTTGGTTTTGTTTATTTTCTCATACTTTATTTTTTATTCTGTTATAAATATTGTGTAGTAATTTAACAAACTTCTAATGTAACGCCTGCAAAATTACAATATATGCAGTATGCCTTATAAAGGCATGGAACATGTATTTCAACAAATAAATTGTCTCTCTGTGGGGTTAACATAAAGAGAAAAAAAAGAAAGAAAAAATATATATAACAATAGTGACTGGGTGTAGTTAAAATTTACTTTATTCCTTTATTGTAGTTATTCCTTTACTTCTATACTGAGGCGTTATTATATGATCCTTCATAGATCGGAAAATAAAATAGTATGTTTGTTAGGAATTCAGTCTATTTTCGTTGGGATCCTACAGAATGCTTGATCCTGCAGCATTCTTTGATACGGCCGGTAAGAGGAATAGCCTCTTCAAGCCCTCAAGACGCAGAGCAGTTACCAACCTAGACCCTAGACGCTACATAGACCTGTCGTCCTCATAGAGCAGAGCTGCAATTACTCTATTAGCTGACAACAGTAATTCCACAGCCGGTGCTCTCAAGGTACCCTCTCTTGTCCACAACCTGCAATTAAAGAACCCGGACAGGAATTATCGGTTAGCTCTCTCTCCCTAGCCGATAATTAGAGCACCCCCCCCCCCGCAGCGCTATCATTGGTCGGCCGGCAATAATATCCTACCCCCCCCCCCCCCCACACACATCCAACACAACGAATACGCCGATACTTTCGGGAGCGCGCATGATAATTGTAATAAAGACCGTTAATTACAAGCTGGCTACTCTGTAATTATACCGGGCCCAAGCTGCTGGAGCAATATAGAGTTGTATATTGCCTGGGGAACCCATGTCAAAAAGCGGGATTGTAAAAATCTGTTCGGGATGTTTATTACAAGGCTCCAGGCTCCATAATTACGGCAACATTTTTTTTTTTTGTTTTTTACCAAAATACA
The DNA here is from genome assembly GCA_911387785.2 of Aelia acuminata. NCBI lineage: Eukaryota > Metazoa > Arthropoda > Insecta > Hemiptera > Pentatomidae > Aelia > Aelia acuminata. Next base: position 18,263,882 of record OU426982.1, on the reverse strand, counting down.
AAGGTAAAATGAATGATTTTCGTTTCGTTCCATCGGAGGAGTCCAAACATACAATCTAAAAACAGCATGTTAAGGTATAACGATATAGTTGGGTCAGGAATACGATATGGGATTGGCGTGGATAATGTAATCGTAACTGAGTGGTATACAAGTTCCTACCTAAATCATTCAAAAGTAATCTTATCGTAAGATTTCTTAACTACGAGAATATTTTAATAAAAGTAATTTTTATTATTTATTTTTAACAAGAATTATGTTTCAAATCGGTTATACATAAAAAAAAAAAAAAAAATGCTGTTATTTCTGAACTGTATTATAAAACTAAAGGGTAGAGCGAAATTTTCATTTTATTTAGGTATTTATTTATTTTTTTTACTTCATTTATCAGTTATTATCAGGCTGCTAAGCTGTTGGTAATAATAAGTACGTATATAATCTGGTTTCGTTTATTTACATACCACAAATCAGAGAATGCGATTCCTTATCTTGTCGTGCATTTATTTTAGTCTTCTTTAGATATGTTTTGATATAACCAGATTTTCCTTCCTTTTCGACATCTTGTTTTTAGCTATACGAGTTTTCTTCCAAGCCAGGGAAAGGGTAGGAGATTAATACACCGGGACCAGAATTGGGGGCTTTAAACGTTAGTTCATTAATGCATGCGTTGATTTAGGTATATTGTCTTATATTTGATTATTACTATCATTGTGTGTGGGATTTTTTCATTTTTTATAAATTTACATTATTTTTTATTGTTTATTTTTATAATTTAGAATAAGTAATAATATTTATCTAAATTATCAATATTTAATGGCAAAAAAGAAAAAAGGGACTCAAATTATCTTTCAGCTAAGTAAACACCTCTTTTGAGTTTATGTGAATTACATTAAATCATTAGTTCGGAGTAAACTTAATCAGAACTAAAACGAACAAAAAAATGGATCATTTTAACTACTGATTCGCTAAAACTGTGTTTTTGTTTGTTTGTTTAACGTCACTTTATGCATCTAAGGCTAATCGGACGATGCTACAGTGGGAGTCCTAAATTTTGCCTATCCAGGTATAATTAGGATAGGGGTCTTAAACGAGTACCTGTCATCGTACAGGATCGGGACCTCCATTTTACGTCCTATCCGAGGGACGGCAAGGACAAGGATTTTTTACTCCCATTAAAAAATCCTATGGCCTCCTTGGGACGCGAACCCGCGACCTTTAAATATAATGGTTTCTAATTTATAAAGGTTTCTATGCTACCACTACACCACAGGTCACCCCAACTTTGTTTTTATTTTCTTTACTTAATAGCGTTCGTTAAAGTTACATTTTTAGGCCAAAATCCGAAATTTACATAAATCTCGCTCATTAGAAAAATGAAATGATATATGATCATTGATAGTAATTAATAATGAATAATAAAACATTATATAGTAAAGACAAAGATACCGCAAAATATGGTAGCAAGTAATAAAAGTCTGGGCTGAAGGGAGACGAGGTGACACTGCCGCAGTAAAGGGCCTAAGTAGAGCCAGTAAAGGGCTGATGGGGAGAGGGGTGGAGAGGGGGGGGGGGCGGGCGGCAGTAAACCCAACGATCCGCTCCACTTTACTGTCTTTTTATATAGTGATAGTGATAGTGATGGCTGTACTGTCATTGGTTAGAGTCCGTCATCATCAACGACAGCAGGCCCTGCTTTATCAAATCTATCATCACTATTTAAGGCCCGGCTATAAATGTTTTTACAAGAACGGCAGCAGTTTATAGCTCTAGCTACATGAATGGGTGTTGGAGAGGTCAGGATCTCATCTCAACGGACCAGCTTATCAACGAGCCAAAAACGTGGAAAGGAACTCATCTAACGGGGAATAAAAAAATATATTTTTTTTTTTAATTACGAAAACATTTCATTATAAAAAATATCACATAGCAGGAAAAAAAGAAAGAATTAAATGAAAAAACTCTGTAACCTATGGCGTAGTGCTTACCATTGTAAACTACTATAATAAAGGTCGTGGGATTGCGTCCCGCGGTGGCCCTAGGGCTATTTAAAGGAGTAAGAAATCCTTGGCTATACCGTCCCTCTGATAGGACGTAAAATCGACCTCCAGAGCCTGTCAGGTACTCGTTAATGATTCCTATCCTAATTATATCTGGATGAACAAATTTAAGGACTCCCACCGTAGAATTGTCCGAACAGACTTAGTGGCATAAAGTGACCTTAAAAAACAAACAATGATTATTTAATATATTCAAATTATAAAGAATGAATTGCTTCGGAAGCAAGACAATCTGTGTTTGGTGGGATCAGAAGGGTGTTATCTACTACGAGCTGCTGAAGCCTGGTGAAACTGTCAATACGGAACGCTACCTACAACAGATGATCAATTTTAATCGAGCTTGCTCCAAAATCGTCCCAAATATCAAGAAAAGACACAATTGATCTTGACATTGCTCCATGGCAATACCCTATCACATTCAGCCTACTCACCAGATTTGGCCCATCCGATTACTACCTATTTGCATCGATGGGATACACATTAGCTGAACAGCGGTTCACTATCTGGTGATTGGTTTGACTTAAAAGAGGAAGAATTCTTTTGGTGGTGAATCCATAAGTTGTCTGAGAAATAGGAAAAATGCATAGATAGCGAAGGACAGTACTTCGAATAATCTAGTGTGTATAATTTTAACCCGTTAAACTCTTCTGTTTCTAGCTAAATATCTTCTTATTTTCTATTTCAGTATTCCGGTTTCATATATTACGCACCTGGTATATTTATTTTTTTTGTGATTTATTTTTTTTTTTCAGGGATCTGACAGCTAATATCTAAAGGTGCCTTTACACTCCACGAACTTTACCTTCGAACACCACCCTAGAACAACCTTCGTGAAGCCTTCAATGTAAACTGTTCGGGTGTTCTAGGTACTTCATCTGTTCGCCTGGGTTCGGGGGTAGCGCTAGTGTGACATAGGAAAAACCCAGTGACCAAAGTGACAGGAGTTGTTTGTGATACTAGTGTAATTTGTGAAACGATGTAATTCGTCTCCTTTTTTTTTATTTTTCAGATAATATAAAATATATCGATAATGGAGATTTTTTCTTTATCATAAGCTAGCGTTGGGTGCGTTAGCCATATTGGTTCGCTTAACGTATGGCTGTTCGCTTCACGTCGGTACGGCAAGGTTCAAAAGAGAACCTGTTCGAAGGTGAGGTTCGTAAAGTGTAAAGGCACCTACGTAAGGCATGTTCACCTACGTATGTATGTGGCCCTACTCACAGGTATCCACCTCAAACATAGGTATAGCCCGATAGGAGGCAAAGCGAGCTGAAATAATAAGACCGAGTGGGAGGAACGTAATTAGAGAACAGATGGCGACGACGGGCTAAAAGAGATCCGATTTAATTGGAAATAGATTAAAATGAGCTCCATTAGCTGAGCAGCGGCTGAATTAAAGATGAGCCTCCCCCCCCCCGGGTCTTCAATTCCTCCCCCCCTCCTTCTCTTCGCGGGGTCCTCTGTTCGAGGAGGGGGTTAGAGGAGGAGAAGAAGAAGGAAAAAAGGAAGTCACCATAATACAGATTAAGTTTTAAATCAACGGGAGCGGGGGGGGGGGGGGGTGATGGGGGTGCCCTTAGCAAATCCACCAGTCGATTTAGCCTTCCTCTTCTTTAGGAACCCCTTACTCCGATTTAAATCGCCCTAAATAAATATCCTGAGCTATAGCCGGATTTCGAACACACTCTATTTCGGAGTTAAGCGAATTAAAGAGGAAAGAAAAAACAAAGAAAAAAAAAAGAGCTAAATATATTTGAATCGGTCCTTTGAGAGACCCGACATTTCCAAAAAGTCAAATTATTGCAAAAGTGAAAGAAACGTTTCTAGTTTCGCGTTCAGAAATTTTCTTAACTTAAATTATCTTCTCCGGCACATTTACCTACTTAAAATATCTTTTTCATGATTTTATAAATTTATGTTCAATCGATATATGTGAAAAATAAATGTTTTTTTTTTGGACATATTGGTTTCTCCAGGTTATGGAAGACAAAAGATTATTAAAACAATCAAAACAAAACATTTACAAGCTTTTACTCGAAATCCATTCTAGAAAGAAATAAGTACACATTAAATAATACTTGTTTTATTTTTATTTATGCAATTTCCTCCCTACATATAGATGTAACATGTAAGTTAGGCGTACTGTCTAATGAATGAGAAATGACTGAATTTATAAACCTAAATGACATTTGTATAAACAAAAGCAACATATCTCCTGACATCAGAAGTAATTAAAAAAAATTAAATAAAAAACAGTAGGGTAAACCGTACAGTTATTGATACCCTTAAGACTACATTTGTGGTGAAATTAAAAAAAATACTTTTTATGAAGGGATCAAATTGAAACTTCCTATAGCTCCTCTTTATCTATCCTTATAAAGACTCAAGAGGTTTTTTTGGGTCAAAAGTTCAATAATTTTAGCATATATTAACAATAATATTTATTGTTAAAAGTGCAAAAACTAGTTATTGACACCCTGTGGATTTAATTGTGAAATCTTCCCTATGGTTAGTTTGTTAAAGACTTACTTCATAGATGATTTAGAGGACCCTTCAAACATTAGATTCATGTATATCTTGAAATAAAATTAGGACTTGTTTACTTGTTTCTTTAAGTTAAAGTTGGGGTGTCAATAACTGTATGGTTTACCGTACACGGTGGACGATTCCCTGGCATCCCAAGAAATATTTAAAAAAGAAAAAGAGAATAACAAAAAGAATGAGAATATATTATTTATAAATATACATACATAAGATGGCTAATCTTTGTTGAATCACCATGGTAGCATAATGACACTTGACGTGAACTGCAGAAAGTAATAAAATTAGGGAAAATCAAATAATTAAATACAAGTTATGAACGCGGACCTAGAAGTAAATGAAAAAGAAATAAAAACCGGTTACTAATCTGTATACCATAGTGTATTTTTTCTTGAAATAGAGAATTTTTTTCTTAAAATTTTTAATTTTCTGTATGTATTTCTCCCTACATATCGAAGTAACGTGTAATATAGACATACTTCTACATATCATAAGGTCACCTGGTTTCACTCCGAGGATTTTTTATTTATTTTATTATTAAATAGACAAGAGGCTTTTTCTATGCTGGATTCCTTCGGCTGCCGGAAGCCATCATACGTTACAAGAAAGAGAACCAAAACACAAGAAGAAGATAAAAGACGCAAGGGTACGCCGATGTTTCCAGAAAATAAAACAAAAATAGGCCGAGTTAGCAAGTTAAGTGGGCTTTTAGGAAACTATTAAGGGAAACCTTTTAGGGATCGAAATAGCATCCATCGGCAGGGTGGAAGTGCAGCCGTCAACTCAATGAGAGGATAATTTAGACCAGTTAGTATATAGTATAGCGTGATGGCTGTAAGGGATAGCTGTGTGTATATACATAACATTATATACCAGCACTATATGAGTTTGTTTTAAGTCACTTTATGCCTAAATTTTGCTTATCTGGGTATACATAGGATAGGGATCTTTAACGAGTTCGTGGCATCGTACAGGCTCGGAACCTCCATTTTACGTTCTATGTGAAGTATGCAATAGCCAAGAATTTTTAAACCATTTAAAAAATCCATCAAGGGAGGCGAACCCACGATCTCAAGTATTTTCGGTCGCTAAATGCATATAGTTAATAGGTAATACCACTGCATAAGAGCTAGCTATCATTACAAACAAAATAAACTGCCAGCTGAAGGAGGACTCGATATGGGAACATAAAATCGATAGCGGACAGCGGGAGCGAGGTAGGTTCTGACTGAGGAGAAAAGGAGAAAATGGAGCCTGGCAAGGACTGATGAGGGTGACCTTTACTTCAGATTAATCTGACCCGAGGGTTCGACTCCGACCTCCATAACCGTATCTACACCTCCTTCAAGGCGACCCTCTATGCTTCTAGCGCTATTCTCATTATTTTTTTTCCCCCTAAATAAGGAAATACCAATCTCAACTATAAAAATCATTTATCAAAACTGAATATAATAAACAGTAAGATAGCATGATTATAAATAGATTGTAATTTAAAGGTAAGGAACATAAAATTTTTCTTTTTTTTTATTATTTATTTATGTTTTTTACTTTCATTTACCTATATATGAAATATATAGTAAGGGAAAGAATTGCGATCGTGAAAAATTTTGACTTCCGGAAATTCAACGGAAATACACGTTTCGGGACCCCCTGAGTCCCAATAACCAAGTCTGTGAGTGTGTATGTGAACACACTATCTGGTAAATACGGTAAGCTGTTCGATGGCATTCGGTACGGTTAGCTGGTAAGTGAAAGTTGTGCGTTGCGGGCATCGCACCAGATTTTTTTTTTTTTTTTTTTTTTTTTTTTTTTTTTTTTTTTTTTTTTTTTTTTTTTGAGGGCTTCGAAAATGGTTTATAATGAAACAAAAGGTTCAATTCAAGAAAAATAGGCTACACCGTCTTAGGGAATTAAAAAGAATTCGAATTATAAGGTGGATTAATTGGATAGTTTTTTATGACCTATGACCAATAAAGTTTTATTTTTCTTCCGGTTGTAATGGGATTCATAATGATGTCTCAATTTCCGGACAAGTCAATAATTATATATTCTTTAAAATAAATAAAAACAGATTTACTATAATGTGATAAACAATTATAATATAATTAAGAAAAATTAAATATATTGTAACACTTAAGTTGATTTAAATTTTATTTTTTTAAATGAAAATAATAATTCAAATTGTAAGACCAACAATAAAAACTGAAATAATCAACAAGGTTTTAAAAAGGACGATATGATTAGGGCTCAGAGCAAGACTAACTCCCTAGTCCATCACTCCTTATATCTAGTCTGAATTAGAACATTCCAGATGGTTCTCGACAAGCGTAGTAATCTTTTGAATCAAATGTTTTGTGTCTCAAGTTACAATATTTCAGACCTTACTTTCTTTCTTTTTTGTTCGGTACCCCTACCATCTGTGGCATACGGGGGTTGGGTTACTCTAGAGGTGTAACCAACCTTTTCTAACAATGGTGGGTAGGTCGAGATTTATTCCCTGGGGCCTCCACGAAATAAAAGTCAACCATCCCAGGGCGGATTCGAACCGCCACCGTTCGGCTCGAGCATGCTAAAGCGCTCAAACACGCTCGGCTATCCCGGCCCAAAAGTGTATAGGTACCTCTCAGCAGTCTACAATATCAGACATTAATATAGGAAAAGCAAAGTATACATTTAAATTATTTAGATCTTATGAGCAATGTTTAATTTTAAATCAACGAATAATTTTGTAAGCTTAAACACTCTGATGATGTTGGTAAGTTGAATGATGGCGAAAATTGAAATAGCGTATTAAAGATTTCGACACGCAAAATCTTCAATATCGCAGAAAAACTACTGTTAAATTAATGCGTAAGGGTCTTATACATCAATGGGAATATAGAGATAATTCCAGTCTTATGTTGCGTCGATAAACAAAACATTAGCAGATAGCAAAACAGTTCAAGTACTCTTGAAAGATGCCATCTACTAATAGCTACTTGGAAGAAAATACAAAAATATGTTTATTGTAGTGAGGGAAACGACACGTTAGAATTAGGAATGTAAACGTTTTATATATAATAGAACATTGTTAAGATAATATAACAAAGGAGAAACACGGCACCCTCCCCCCCAGAGACCATCGTCGGTCGAAAAATAGAAATTAAAACTTAAGATAGTGAACTGTTTATTTACACGGGCGTGGGGTTTAGGATCTAGGAGGCATCTTATACAGCTTAGAGTCAACAACCAAACCGCTGCTCTTACTTCATTAAGAAAACTTTAAATAGCCCGTCCGCCCTCCCCCGTAGGAAAAATATTTACGCTCTTCCCGTTAAAAATACTACATTGCTCCGCCTATACTGCTTTACCTTAAATTTCAAAATAGTACTCTACACCGTAGGATTTACTAAAACTAGTTTGGTTTACAATAATGCAGAAAATCTCGTGGCCAACGCCTCAACAGTCTTCTTGGCGGATTATAAGGGTTTGTGGGAGTGCGTAGAGCCTTGAGTAGGTGGGTTGGAATTTAGAGTAAGTCAGTCATGAAAGTTACGGTAGCGCTCTATGGCTGTTACTTCGACGTAAGGAACGTCAAGGTCAGTGTGTAAGGTCTCATTGGTGACATAAAAGGGGGCATCTACGATCTTAGTATTTTAGATTGAAATGACTGTATGAGTCGTATATTAGATTTTTGGCTGTCACCATAGCTCAATACCGTATGGTTTCGGTTTCGGATCTTTTCTTGGGAATTCCCTTCACAATTGTTCCCCTACGTTTATTTTGGAACCCACCCTTCTCAACTGAGCTCATATATAGTTATCGGAAATTTCTTCGGGATTTCTAGGTCACATGACTACCAAACGACAGTCCCACTACTGGTGTTGTCAACTCCCCCCACAGACTCTTCACCAAGGTTGCCGACATGAGGCTCCGCCTACCGAAAATCAAACCCAAAATAGTTGAGGTGAGAGATAGTCAACTGTTCTCCAATTACGATAGGTTAAATGATGGTCAGGATTTTCAGTTTACAATGATTTTATTGTGGTAAGCCAACGTTTCGATCCAACTTGTGGATCGAAAAAGAGGGCTAAAAGAAAACAAATATATGAGTATCTATGCTAGAGGGTGACAATAAATGGATACATTACAGAACTGATAATAATATTAAAGGTGGTGTATACATGAATATTAAAATAAGAGGCTGGTTAACAAGATAAAATAGAATCTGATATTTAACTACTGAGTCCAGATGGATACTAAGACTAAAGGTAAAAATAAGGTTGGAGGTAGTGGTATGGGGTTAGTTTGCCGACTTCAAAGATTTATGACGGGGAAATCCAACGCTTTTGAAGTGAAGGCACATGACAACTGAGAGAACAAATATATTTTAAAAAACTAATAAAATAGATGGTACTGTATACAAATAGTTGTGTCTGGACTCAATAATAACATAAAAATGAGATAATACATAATGTAACAATGCATACAAAATTGGAAAATATACAGAAAGAATTATACAATACAAAAAATAATAATAGTACAAGAGGTACAGAGATAATTGCAGGTACCTATGAAATTAAAACTAGGATTTGAGGATGCGGAAGATGTTAGAATAAGTGGATGAAATTATCTCTTTATCTGTTTTGTGATTTACCGGGTTATTTTTTTCCAGATGGATGAAAATGGATTCTGAGAGGAGTCGTTTATCATGGTTAGGTACGAGTAGCATACGATCATGATAGCATACTATCATGCATAGTACGAGGTACAGTAGCTAATATGGAGGGGTTATCAAAGGAGAAGGAATGGTTGTGGGCGATGGCATGTTCTGCTAATTTAGATGTAGACGAATTACGCGTGGAAATATGTTGTACGTATTTATGTTGATAAATAATTTTTTAAAAATATTTTTTGGTTTCACCGATATAGCAACTGTTGCAACAAGTTGGATCGAAACGTTGGCTTACCACAATAAAATCATTGCAAACTGAAAATCCTGACTATCATTTAACCTATCAAAACCAAAATAATTTGATCTCACACCAACCGTTCACTACAACCGCCAACCTGCCCACAGACATGCAACCTCTCCTCCAACATGGCAAGTTGCCAACAAGGTTGACAAACAAGTTGGTCGTCTATGGGCCCCTTTATGACAATTTGTTCCAGTTGAAAACTGGATCTATAGTGTGATTGGCTCGTTCTCTACGCTCTTAGTACTACCTTTCGTTATTCTGTTCCAACAGCCTTATCTTGATATTACTATTATTGGAAAATACTGATCGGTTTCCCTTACCTGCTCGTACTTCTCCAACTCCTGGTGGTAGATCTGCCTGATCTGGGCTAACTTGGCGCGGTAGTCCGAGTGCTCGATGGCGTTGTCCTGGACCTGTCCGGATGCCGCCGCACTGGCCGCCGCCGCAGCGCTGACACCGCCCCCCTTCTCGGGTCCTGCCACCCCCTCCGCTATCAGCATGTTGTCCAGCCTCATCAGCTGCGGGTCTGGAGGCTCCTCCTCCTGCGTGTTCCTTAGGCTAAGCACTGCAACAAATAAAACATCCATACATTATTATCGAACATTAATATAACACGGCGAACACATAACAAAATTAACTATATATCCATGATGAAATAACTAAAATTTGGCCAATTTTCACACACATAAAAAACAAGTTTATTTAACTAGGCACCATTTCGGCTCCTAGAGCTATTTTCCAGTCAGAGCCATGCATCATTAATTGAGGCACTGATATATGGAAAAGATAGTAACTAAAAAAAAACAAAGCCAATTTTAAGATTTTCATAGGAAGAAGTAGTATGAAGTCATGCCAATAGCAAAGGACGAGTAGTAAGTCAGAAGCATCGGAACATGCTTTTAATGTCTAAAATTATTTTCAACAGCTCAAAATCTTACTTAATAAATAATACTTACTAGGGTAAACCTTACAGTTATTGGCACCCTTAAGACTACAATCCTTGCCCTACCAAACCAGCAGAACAAAAAAATAGTGATCCTGACGGATGCCGCATCAGTCCTTGGAGCTCTAAAATCAAATTGGGGCAAAAAATGCTATGAACTGGCATCTGAGCTAGAGAAGCTCTACCAAATCAGCAATAAATTGGTTTTGCAATGGATTCCCGCACACTGTGGTATCAGGGGTAATGAAAGAGCAGATAAATTGGCAAAGGCTGGAACCCTTAAACAGCAAATAGATGCTCGTCTTTCATTGGTCTAGGTAAAAACAATAAACAGAGCCCTGATAAGACAAAGATGGAACACCAGGCATCCTAAAAACAACCCCCAGGACCCCTACCACAAACTAAATAGAAATGAACAAGTTATGGTATTCAGACTGAGGACTAACCACAACAGACTGAATGCTCATCTCTACAAGAAGTTTAAAATAGGTAATAGTCCTATGTGCACCTGTGGTGGGGGAGAACAAACAGCTGAGCATGTGCTTCAAGACTGTGTCCTTTTCGATGAGGCTAGGAGGAGGATTTGGCCTCAACCGAGATCGATGGAAGCAAAGCTCTACGGGACCCTGGAGGACCTCAGGAGGTCTGCCGACTTTCTTCACTTATTACCATATGAAGTGACCATTTGATGGGAAAAACGAGGAGGAAGAAGACTACATTTCTGTGGTTAAATATAAAAAAAAAATACTTTTTATAAAGGGATCAAATAGAAACTTCCTATAGCTCCTCGTTATCTATCCTCCTCATAAAGACTCAAGAGTTGTTTTTTTTTGGGTCAAAAGTTCAATAGTTTTACAATATGGCAATATTTATTGTTAAAAGTTCCAAATCTAATTATTGGCACCCAGTGGATTTAATTGCGAAATCTTCCCTATGGTTAGTTTGTTAAACTCTTACTTCATAGTTGACTTAGAGGACCCTTCAAACATTAGACCCAGGTATTTCTTGTAATAAAATTGGGACTTGTATACCTATTTCTTTAAATTAAATTTGGGGTGCCAATAACTGGTTTACCATACTTAATCCATGTCAATGCCTCAATTGAGAGATTTGAAAAAAATATTGTTATAAAGTTATAAACTGGTTGCTGGAGGCGTCATTCTAATGTCGTCTAAAAAACAGTTTTGTCATATCCCCCACTACTAACTACTCCCACTAAATTTGTTTTAATTATGCTTCTTTATACTTGATTAATATAAAAGACAAACGGACATATATTGTACTTCAAAAGCAATAGAAGTAAACACAACCCTATTTCACAAATTTAAACTTTAACTTAAGATTTCTCAAAATATGGAGTGTATGGCGCTTTGTTCAAATCGGTTTTACACCGCCCATATAATGTATCCAAGTGCAGCAGTACTTTGAAAGGTGTTTTACTGAACCGCAGTGGATAACTCTTCGCGTTATTTCTTCTTAAGTCTTCGTTACCAATTAAGTTTTATTGATGGAATACTGAAAAAACATAGGACATGCTCTATGAGTCGTTCAAATTCACTTTTGGCCAATACTCAAGAGACCTCGAAAAATCCCAAAAATCAATAACTACCTCTGGGAAGCAAAATACTCTTATAATGGAGATATTTTGCTTGGAAACCTCGTATTGAGGAATGTAGGAACTTAGGCATGGAAGCAAAGCATGCCATGAAAAAAAAAAACCATACTACGTCTTGTTAGTATGTATTATATGTTTACAGTTAGTTCATATTCTTTGTCATATGTACTTATAATTTGTTTTGTCTTTGTCTTGTTCATTTCACCCTGAAGAAGACCTGCATTGTTAGGTCGAAACTTTGGCTGCTATAAAATGGTTTAATACTATTTTTTAGTTTTTTGACCGCCACCCCGGACTATTCTCATACATATTCAATATTCGGTCACGATCATTTATCCAAAATAAAAAAAAAACATTGGACCACTGGTGATTAGCGAATGGAACGCAGGTGACTAAAGTTTTACAAATGGAGTCCAGCTACTTAATAAACCGAAAGAAATAAAAAAAGTCATCGTCCCAGGGAACACAGCTTTGAGAAAGTCGAGATAAAAATACTAGCGTTCCTCTTATATATATATATATATATATATATATATATATATATATATATATATATATATATATATTGTTCACCAGTCATTAGTAATTAGTAATATATATATAATTTTATTACAGAAAACTAGTAGTAGATTAGGAGAATTAGTCCTGGGTTGTGATGTTGAAAGGATCTGCAATTAATGCCAATGTTCCTACCTAACGATGCAGATCTTCATGAGCCCATATTTAAAACACACTTTTGCCGAAATTTATCTATCGATTCCATTAGACATGATTTAGTTTGTTTGGTATATTTGGGGGATTAGAGTCTTTTAGATAAGCTTTTTTTTTATATGTAATATATGTAATTTAGTTGCTTGACGTCATTAACTTGAAATACAAGCTAGTGAAAGGGTACTAACACCGCATATATTTTTAGGAGGATATCCAAAGATATTAATGTTATTTTTTAAAAACAATTGAAAAATAAGTTTATGTTTTTCAGTCATATAACAATACTTGAGGACCCTAATATTAATTAATATTTAACAAAATTTCGCAAAGGCTTATCTATGCAAAAAAATGCTGAACTTGCCAAGTTTTAAAGAAAATGATGTAGAAATTGTATGTCATCCTGACAAAAATATGATAGCACATATTTGTGTGTTCATAATGTCATCGGTAAGTGATACACCTTTATTTATAAAGAGCACACACGCACACAGATAAAAAACAACACAAAAAAAAAAAAAAAAAAAAAAAAAACAACTGAAGCAGCAAAAACTAGCGGTAACTGATAGGGACATTAGCCGAGGCAGGAGGCATGACGTGAAGCTCAGTGAGGTTAATAGTGAGCAAATTATAGTGAGCAAATATCCTTCTCCGATTTCCTCTCTTTGTTTCCGAGCTCTTTTTTCCTCCAATTATTTTTTTTTTTTTTTTTTTTTTTTGAAACTCTTTTCTACCTTTTGTTATTTTGTATCATTTCATTTCAATTGTCCACCTCATTCACTGCCTCCGGAAGATATCCATTTAATTCCCATGCCAGTGCCTCCTATATCCTAACGGCTAATAACCTAGATCCGCTTGTTATACTACATCGTTTTGAGGCGGATTGAAAAAAATGGGAAAAATGTATTTATATATGTATACTGCGAGCAAAGGCTAGGAGAAGTCCAATGTGATCTATATAGATACAACATGTTGAGAAAAAATGGGTGGGAGGATGGCCAAGTGGGCAAACGCGTTAGAAAATACGCGTTGCCCCTGGCAACCAAGCACATGATTGGAAACCCGAGATGGCAAGTTCAAAACCCGGAGCCAGGGGAAATTTAATAATACTGCGCATTAATACCCCACCCTCGCCCCTGGCCCGGAAAACCCAGTATAGCCTACAAGACGAGGAAAGGGAGGACCCCAAAAAGAATAATAGAGAATTGTGTAGAAGTTTATTTTCTAAACATATACAGGGCGATGTTGGTGTTAACCATTTAACTAAGGTAAGCCACGATAATTGTATCCCTCTACAGCACCCAGACGGATTATCAGAAATCATTAGGGAGGCGAGAGCTTACTGGTTGCGGTCGAGAGCTCACCTGGATGGATACTAGCGGAGACCCTGGGACGACTACCTGGTTCAGTCCGGATTAGTTCAACTTTAGATCGTCATGGACCTAACACCAAAGAGTTTAAGGGAAGAGATTACTGTACTACAGGAACGACATCGGGAATTAATTCAAGCTATCCTAAATTTAAAAAAAAAGGGATACATAAATCCAATACAACCAAAGGCAGCTCCGATACGCTGCACGACTACTTTATTACTATACAAGAAGGTGGACACGAGACCTGTCGCGGAGGGGACAAGGTACCGTGGAAGATGATGAAGCGAGTACAACAAGTGCGCCGGTAAACAGCGGCGGTACAAGGCATTAGCTCGATTTATCGCATCGGTTCAAGATAAATAGCACCTCGCGTATAAACGGTATTCCTCCATGGAGTCACCGTGCGCAGCAAATGGCGCCATCAAAGTCAAAATTTAAAGTTTATTATCACCAGTATTGTTACATATAGTGATGGTATGTATAGATACAAAATATATATATATTTATTTATTAGCGAAACTTAACCATCAGCTAAATTGTACCACTATGATCCATGCATTGCCTTAGCCTAAATACTTATTGAAGGAATTATAGTATTGACGCTTATATGATGATTGTTGAGTTGTGGAAGGGCTGTTCTCATTTAATAACGATTAATCTTTGTGTTATAAGATAACCAATAATTAGTGATGTAAAACTATCGATTGTACTATCTTTTTTACTTATTTACTTTATTACTTTTTACTTTCACTTACCTATATATGAAATATATAGTAAGTGGAAGTATTGCGATAGTGAAAATTTTCGACTTCCGGTTTTCAACGGATATACATGTTTTGGGGTCCCCTGAGTCCAAATGACCAAGTCCCGCGACATGGTCTGTGTGTGTGTGTGTGTGTGTGTGTGTGTGTGTGTGTGTGTGTGTGTGTGTGTGTGTGTGTGTGTGTGTGTGTGTGTGTGTGTGTGTGTGTGTGTGTGTGTGTGTGTGTGTGTGTGTGTGTGTGTGTGTGTGTGTGTGTGTGTGTGTGTGTGTGTGTGTGTGTGTGTGTGTGAACAGACTAGCTCAAAAACTATAAGCCGTGCGAATCTGAAATTGGGTATTTAGTGTATGTATATACCCGTGATGTGACAGCAAAAATTTCATCAAAATTTCTCAAAGGGAGGGGGTACTTTATTTAGTAACTTTTTATGTTTTTTTTCGATTTTCTCAAAAACGGCTCTAACGATTTTGATTAAACTGAGTATTTGATCTATTTATATGCCTGAAATATGACTGTAAAAATTTCATCAAAATTGATCAACCGGAGGGGGGACTTTACTTAATAAATTTTGTATCATTTTCACGTGTTTTTTTTATTTACTCAAAAACGGCTTTAACGATTTTGATTAAACTGAGTATTTGATGTAACAATATGCCCGAGATATGACTAAAAATTTCATCAAAATTGATTAACCGGAGGGGGGACTTTACTTAATAAATGTTGTCTCATTATCACGTGCTTTTTTTATTTACTCAAAAACAGCTTTAACGATTTTGACAACACTCAGTATTTGGGGTTGGTATATGCCCGCGATGTGACAGCACAGATTTCATCAAAATTGGTCAAAGGGAGGGGGCACTTTATTTCATAACTTTTTTCCGATTTTTACCTTTTTTTCGATTATCTCAAAAACGGCTTTAACGATTTTCATCAAATTCGCCATGTTTAATGAAAATTAGGTGTTCTTTAATATCAGGTAAGAAATGAATGTGGAAAAATGTGTAACTTTGAGAAGTGGCATTAACACAACGCATTAATTTCTAATCTAAGTAAGTGGGTAAGTGAAAGTTGTGTGTTGCGCGCACGCACCAGATTTTTTATTTAGTTATGGGTGACGAAAACTAAATCAAACTCCCTGTAGCAACTATTCACTGAATATCCACTAGCCCTATGATAGCAGCAACAGTATAAGTATAAGAGACATATAATATAAATTATAATTATATCTAATGCTGTAGAGAGCTGTGCTGTAAGCCGAGGGAAGGGACGAGGGGGAGACGGGGGGGGGGGGGGGGGCTAAGCCAAAGCCAGCCTTATCGCGGCCCGCATTGACCAAATCCCGCTCCGGCATCCATCTTGTGTCTTCTAATCTACTTCCCTCCACGCAGCGCCCTCTCTCTGTCTCTCTGTTCAATAACTCTCCCAAATATAAATATTATATCATCATGTCGTTAATAGAATGATGGTAATATATATTAATTGTTCGATATTAACTTAAATTAATAAGTATAAGTTAACGGATTAAAATATCTGTTGAGTCGAATTGTGTCCGAAATGGTTTAAGTACTATCGGGTTGGCAAATAAGTAAGTCCTTTCGGTGAAATAAATTGGAACCTCTGGTATATTGGTTAGCATAGAAACCTACAATACTTAAGGTCTTGAGTTGGCTCTAGGATTTTTAATGGGAGTAAAAATCCTTGTCCATGCCATCCCTCGGATAGGACGTTAAATAGAGTTCCAGAGCCTGTGCAATTTCAGGTACTCGTTAAGATCCCTATCATAATTATACCTGGATAGGCAAAATTTAGGACTCCCACTATAGCATCGGACGATTAACCTTAGACGCATAAAGTGACGTTAAACAAACAAACAATCGGTGAAATAAAACTCAGTGTATTATTGACATAAAATCAAATTTAACCAACAATATATTGACCATTATTTACTATGACTTCTTCCAATCTTTCCACTTACTCCATAATGACATGTTTATAGAATGTCTGAGGTTTATTTTTTAAAAAACTGATCCCAGTGGTTTTTCAATTCACTTTTCCTTTAGGAATTTCTTTCGACTCGTGGAGTTCTGCAGGGACCGGAATAAGTGGTAGTCGGTAGGTCTGGTGATTAGGTACAAATCAAGGCTCAATAACTTATTGATAACAACTAATATTATTAGGTGTGGGCCTAACATGTTTTTTCTCCTGTATTGGTGGAACACAACATCATTCCGATTTGCCATTTTCTGAGCATTTTTATTTTAATTGATTGGTCCAATTTTGTTCATTATGAGCAGTATAGAGTTGAATCAATTGTTTGTCCTGTTGTCAAAAGCAGACTTATAAAAATAAACGGAAAAACCGAAAGGGATTATATGCCAACCCAATTTACCAGGGTCTCAAAAAAGAGTATTCGGGGTATGAAAGTTGAATAAAATCTTAGATATAGATTATCAAGTGGAATGTTAACGTTTTATTTAAACACAATGAACTGTAACTTTATTTAGAAAAAACAATATTGTCTAGGTGTCCACCATAACGCTGCTGGCACTCCTCGAATATCAAACGCAGTAAATAGTGCAAATAGTGAGCGTTACTGTGAAATGATAAGAGATTTTTTGGCCCAAGAACTTCAAGAGTTTAAAGGATATAACTCTAGAACATGGTTTCAGCAAGACGGGGCCACTTGAGGCTTATCAATTGCTACGGTAAACGAATTATTCCAAAACAAGGTGATTTCTCGTAGAGGCACCATTAGCGGGCCTCCCAGGAGTCCCGATCTTATCTTTCCGATCTTGACTTCTTTCTGTGGGGATACCTGAAAAGTGGGTATACGAAAAGAAACTGACGAATCTAACGCAATTGAAGCAAAATATCAGAACAGAAATGACGGCAATCTCAGGAACAATGTGTCAACGCGTTTTTAGAAATCTGCGTTTGAGATTCGAGGAGTGCCAGCACCGTTATGGTGGACACCTAGACAATATTGTTTTTTTCTAAATAAATTTCCAGTTCATTGTGTTTATATAACGTAAACATTATAAAACATTATAATGTGTATTATAAAACGTAAACATCCTACTTGATTCTATATTTGAGACTTTATTCAACTTTCAAACCTCGAATAATCTTTTTGGACACCCTGTACCATGCCGAAATCAGTAGTGTGACTGAACGATATACCTTTCTGCCTTATCCTTTTGAAATTAAAAATGATCCCTTCAGTACTTCTTAGAAGTATGAGAATGTTAGTATAATATAAACATACATATAGTCATTCCCTTTTAGCTAGTTAGTATCCGTACCAATATCCTAGCTATAGAATGGACGGATAGAGTGAAGCTAGAGACTCCACCACGACCACTATCGATCGCTACCACACCACCACCACCACCACAGTTCCATCCGAACCGAACCGAACGATATCCTGAGGAGCAGGCGGAATACCAATCAGCACTGAGACCTCACATCCATCATATTATTAATGCCGTCCTCCCATCCTTCTCCTCCCTACATCTTCGTCCTTTTTGTTCCTCCCCGTGTCCTCCTCATCCTTAAGATCTTATCTCCCTCCTACATCCTTTACGCATTCCCTCTACGGTCGTGTCATAGTCAGCTCCATCCTTTTAGTTCTGTAGCTTCGTTTTCTTCTTTTTTTTTTTTTTTTTTTTTTTTTTTACTCCTATCAACAACAAGGTGGATGGCATTTTATCTCGCTACGTCTATCAGGCGTCCGGTTCAGATTTATTACGGATTGATTTCGAAAGAGGTAAAAAAAAAAAAAAAAGAATAAAGACCGAACAGGTCGCATCAGTATTTATTCAAATTAGATTTTAATTCTTGTGATGAAATAGTCTGTCGGGGATAGAACAACGCACCCCGACTATTTTTAACTATTACCTCATTGATAGATAAATTTATCAATTATTTACTATCTATTGGGACATATTGAATAAGTCGTTTGGGAAACCCGAAAAAAAAAAATCGATTTTGTTTTATTTTTTAACTCTTTGTATGCTTAGACTTCAAATTCAAGAGATAACCGACCATTACAAACCTGGCTGATCTCTCGGATTTTATAGAGCATTCAAATAATCGAAGAAATTCGAAAAATCCAAGAAATTAAAAAATATCTTCCTATAACCAAAGCTGTGAATACGTTTTGGTGTAAAATACTCGTATTTGCTTGGCCTGCCACTGCCAAAGGACCTATAGAAGATTTGAATGAAAAACCAAAAATTTGAATCTTGTCCATTTTAACCTTAGAAACTTATAATTTCAGTTATTTTTCATTTATTAGTTTGTTTTAACATCACTTCATGCCACTAAGGCTAATCGGACAATGCTACAGTGGGAGTCCTAAATTTCGCCTACCAGGTATAATTAGGATAGGGATCTTTAACGAGTACCTTCCATCGAGCAGGCTTGGGACCTCCATTTTACGTCCTGTCCGAGGGACAGCATGACTAAGGATTTTTTACTCCCGTTTAAAAATTCCCACCGCTGGGCGCGAATCCACGACCTTTAGTATTGTAGGTTGCCATGCTAACCACTATACCACAGGTGACCCCGACAAATCAGTAAATACGTTTCGGCGTAAAATATTTGCTTGGCCTGTCACTGTCAAAGAAATTATAGAAGACTTGGATGAAGAACCATAAATTTGAACCTTGCCTCTTTCAAACTTATTTATTCAAACGTATTTATAATTTCAGTTATTTTTCATATAACAGACAATATATCTTTGATGCGCGGTCATAAGGGTGTAACAGCTGGCTATGCCTTTTAAAAAAAATTAATGTTTTATCTTATCTATTGCGCTAAGTTGTGAATTAACCTTTTCTGCTGCTGCCGAATCGCTAGCTCGCAAGTATACCAAGCGAAGCTCCGTGACTAGGAATAAGAAGGGTGAGACCTTATTATTAAATTTTTTTCTCAAAGTCCAAGTAGAAGTGGTTACGTATTAAGGTCTGGCCACACATGTCCGCACCGGATCCGCACCGTAGCAATAATACAGGTTATGTTCAGAATATTTTTAATTTAACTTACATATTACCTTTAGTTATGCCTAAAGTTCAAGCCACACAGTCAGACAAAGGCCACTTTAGGCATAACTAAAGGTAATATGTAAGTTAAATTAAAAATATTCTGAACATAACCTGTATTATTGCTACGGTGCGGATTCGGTGCGGACATGTGTGGCCAGACCCTTACACGTTGGAAACAAAAAGTTTTGTTATTTATTTTGTTGAACCAATTAAACGAATTGTTATATTTTTTATGTTATTGGTTTTATTTAAGTTAAGATCATTTAACCCATCATCTTAACAAGGGCTTAAGTCAAAATTCTAAATTTTTCAGAAGAGCAACAGCAAAGTTCAAAACATTGTGTAAAATCTAATTATTGATATTATTTTTAATTGTTATTTTTATAAAACAATATAGTTTGACTTAATACCTTAATAACAACCGGTAGCTCTGATTTCGTGCTATAATATTACGACATAATCTCCAAATGCTCAAATATTGACTTAACTCCTTATGACCGCGCATCAAAGATATCGTCGGCAACATGCTAAAGTAAAATATGCATATGTTTTTAGTTGCATATTCGTTACTTTAGCATGGTGACGGCGATATGTAAGCTTGCGTTTTTTAAAGTAATTTCGAAAACATATGGTTTTTCAGATCTATCATAAATTTATAAAATCATGAAAAATCTATATAAATAAAGATGAAATTCTTTCGTTTGTTTTTTCTTTATAGAAATCCATACCATTTGTCCTAAATTCTCCAAATTTCGCTCAGTGGTTCTTTGATACCAGGTGCGAACACCTGTTCATATTAAAATTGCATAACTTCAGCCGATCTTCAGCTGATATTCTTTGTTGTTATAAAAATCGTAATGATCTCGCTTTAAAATGGTTCTTTACGAAATCGACCGTTTCATTAGAAAAATGAAATTCCAAGGGTGAAACAGGGATACGCAGCCATAATCTATATAAATAAAGATGAAATTCTGTTTGTTCTTTATAGAAATCTATACCAGGTGCGACCTGTCCCATATTAAAATTGCATAACTTCAGCTAATCTCTGGCTATATTCTTTATTGTTATAAAAATCGTCTTGATCTCGCTTTACATTGATTTTTATGAAATTCTCCGTGTGAAACCGGTAATAACAGCTAGTAAATTTTAAGGAGGAATATGTTTCGGAGAAAATAATTTAAGTTAAGGAAAACTCTTATTGCAAAATTAAAAACCGTTGTTTCCGCTTTTCTAATAATTTGAATTCATGGACAAGTCGGGTTAACCGATTCCATTGTTTTTAAGATTAAGTTAAGAATAGTTGTTAAAAAATAAAAAAAATCTACGCAATAGAACTTCCATTTCCCCGGAGTTTATAGGACCCTCCAAGAAGCCACATAAGAGTCGACACATTGAGTAAGAATAGTATATAAGGAAGTAGAGAGGAAAGAGAAGAAGAAGTTAAAAGGAGCTAAAGCGGGCCAAGTTAGAGCAATGCAAATCTCATTGGAGTTAAATTGATTGAGCACGCCCTGGCGGGAGGAGGAGGAGGAAAGACTTTAAATTGGAATTCCAGAGCTGGCATTAATTACCTCGAGGGGGGGGGGGTAAATGAATTGTGGCGGATCGGTTCGCCCCCCCCCCCCACTTCGAGACTTACAGAGTTCCTTGCGTAACATTAGGCTTAGCTAAAGTTCAGGTATATTGACTTCAAAATAGAAAATTTTTAGCTAAGCTGTTATTCGATCCTTTATTGAACCTCACTAGTATAATAGGCCAACTATTTTTTTTTTTAGCAAGTCATTTCGAAGTAGAGGAATTAACATTCGTATCTATGGTAAACTTCTTTTTATGGATTCTAGGCAAAAAGGAACCGAAGTACCTACAAGTCTATTTCTCCTTCTCAATAAATGCTATTTCGGTTAAAATAAAAACGAAATAAAATAATTATCAATAAATAATCATTTTTATTATTCTTTTGTTATTAACATTTTTTTTAAGAACAGAAAATGAATAATAACTTCCCTTATTAAGAGTATAAGAATCAAGTAAAAAGGGGGATAATAAAAAACTAAGATACCATAAATAATCACTTAGAAGCATTGGAAACATGGAACACAGAGACTTAGGAAAATAAAGGATAAGGTGGCTACTGCGATAAATATACCGAAGCCCGTTAATTTCTATCTAATCAACTTTATTCCACATTTATCCATTTATTACGACCTAATGAACAATTAAAAATAAATTAAAACAGAGAGCAATAATGTGCGCTTGATAACATGGCGGCCATCAAGGGGAAAAGCGGCCAATAGCATTAGCAATCATTAAGCGCAGGTAGTGAAATTAAGTTTATATTTTTTATTTATTAAATAGATATTTACTTTTTTTATAACCTTTTTTTTTATTCCATTAATTAATAAAAGTATTATTTATGTTATATATTATTTATATATGGTAATTATATTTTTTTGCTGTCATTTATATTTCACAAGGCAACAAAGCATTTTTAAACCTCCTTAGAATAAATATAAAAATAATACGAACTCTAATAAAAAGGAATAATAAATACTAAAATGAGATAGATTTCCATGACAATAGCATTCCTCACAAAAAAACCAACCGACTCTGAATTATTTAACCTGTCAATCAAAGAAGTAAGTGGAATAAATGCGTTTCAAAAATAAGAGAATAAGGTAATATGAAATGGAACAAATTATCAAAACTTCATCCTTACAATTAAGCATTATATTGTGTAATTACGTAATATATTTTATTATAAAACTGATTTTTACTATTCATAAATGTAAATATATTTATTTAAAAAATTTAATATACATATATATTTAAAATCTATAAACGATAAAAACCATACAGTTATTGGCACCCCAACATTAACTTAAAGAAATAGGTAAACAAGCCCTAATTTTATTACAAGAAATACATGAGTCTAATGTTTGAAGGGTCCTCAAAGTCATCTATGAAGTAAGACTTTAACAAACTAACCATAGGGAAGATTTCATAATTAAATCCACAGGGTGCCGATAACTAGATTTGGCACTTTTAACAATAAATATTGCCATAGTGTAAAACTATTGACCTTTTGACCCAATATGTATACCCTATATGTTGGTAAATTAATAGCAAAATACATAGATAAATTTCACTAGTTTTCCATATAGAAATTTAATTTTCATAAGTTCAAGAATTAAGAGAAAAGAAATAAATAAAATAAAAGAAACGAAATTAGAAAAGTCGATAGGCGGCTTTGTTCTCTGTGTTGGGATTTTTCACATATATATAAATAAGGACAGAACAACTGACTTTATCCCAACTGAAAAGCTTGGATTAAGTTATTTGTGATATGAAACCACCATTTTTGAGATTTAATTCTACAGGATTGAGTCGGATTTGAACAAGTACAGTTTGCAGGGTGATCACGAATTTGCCAAAATATAAAAAGTTGTTAATCGGGAAATTATGGATTGAACGGGTTTTGGGCTGAACTAGACTCCTTAGTATTTTTGTACTATTTAACCTTTTCAGCTTTTCAAGAATCCAATTTTAATCAATACAGGTATATGATTACACATACTATCACAAATAAATCAGAATTATTGACACAAGTAATAGATGGAGGTAATGAACAAAGGCCAATTAATTTCCGATAGATATATCTAAGATATATCTCCCACTACTGTTCACGGGGGCTAACTTCAAAGGGGGCCGCTGGAAAGGCAACGTACTTAGCTGCTGCTTCTACAATAACTTATAACAAATTGTTAATTTAAAATATAAAAAATTTTAAAGACAAAAAATCATTAAGGTTAAAATAAAAAGAACGGTGACTTAAAACATTCCTGGCTTAAAGGTTCGAGCCCGAAGGATAAAAAGGACTAAACAAACAAAGCAAAAGAGAGAGAGTGAGAGAGGTAGAGTGAGAGAGAGAGAGAGAGAGAGAGAGAGAGAGAGATGGAAGACGGGGCAGTTTATCATAGTTAGGAGTAAGTAAGTCTTTAAGGCCGGGACGCCCCGCTGGGTACCCCCCGCTGAGCCGGCTTCCACCCCCCCCCATCGCAGCGGGGGGGCCGCGGCTTTTGGTCAGCCAGCTTCCAGTAATTGGGGGCTAGGTACCATTTTCCTTCATTTAGATCTATTTATATATTATTTTATAATTTCTAAATATGAGTAGTAACATATTATAACATAACGAGCAGACCCCACCACGCGTTGCTGTGGTATAATGCGTTGAATTAATTACCATATACCCTATTCTTTTCCATAGTCAAAATTCCCTGATAAAGATAAAAAACGTTTCATCAGCTAATCTAAAAACCAATGGGATTTAAAATACGCCGAATTTAAAATTGTTTTTCAAAGAATTTAGATGGGTTAAATTTTTTATTTTTTACATCTTATATTTGACATTAGTGTGATAATAATGACACATGTACAGGAAACTAATAAAGAATATAAGATTAATTGTAACAGGGTTTAATACAACCACTTAGACAGTTAGAAAAAATGTACCATGTACCTTTTGCCATTACACAGATTAACTAAATTCAGAATATAACACAAGATGATATTAGATATCGTATCAGGAGGTTTTTGGTTAGCCTGTCTTTTGCTAAAATAAATAGTATCGATGTTTTCCCCAAACGTGAAAATGCGGAACATACTTTGCCATGGGAAAAACACGGATTTTCCAAGTCGAAGCAGGAAAAAATAGATTTTTGCTTACCCTTCTTCAACATCGAAAGAAAATGAAGTAGTGTGTCATTTTACCACAAAATGAGTTATTTTCCTACAAATGTTTCATCCTCAATAAAATTATGAAATCCTTTCATAAAAATTATATCGTTCCTGCTTTCGAATGAATTCGGGATCCTTTCGTACATTATATCGTACATCATGGCAGGAAGATCACAGACGACTCTTAAACTGCTGGTTCTATCATATTATACATGCAATAAGATTCCGCTACATAATCATTATTGTTACATTTGGCTAAGTTACTCAGCTCTGGACATTGGCGGATCCAGGGGGGGGGGGCTGTGGGGGCTGCAGCCCCTCCCTTTGGAAAATTTTTCGTCATTTAAAGATGGAATTTGACTTTCCTTAATGTAAAGAAGCAACTTAAAGAACAAATAATGTGCAGAACAAGTAGAATTTTAGTTGTGGGAAAGGAACATGACGGTAGAAAAGCTGATTAGCAGATCCAAATGAAGGGCTGTGGGGCTGCAGCCCCCCCTTTAGGACTGCAGCCTCCCCCTTTACGATCGGCTGGATACGCCCATGGCTCTGGAAAAAACTTTTGAACCGACCTGGGCCATACTAACTGCTAGAGATGTCCTCTAAAAAAAAAGTCCTCTCCACTCCACGCTAGGAAGCTAATCAGGGGTATAAATTAACCTGTCGCGCATATGTATGAGCATTTGTAAAAACGTTTCATATCTGGTAGTCAATCGAGAAATGAATATAAAGGTTTTGTACATGTTGAGAACATGTAGTCCTCTCCTATTCCAGGCCTCATCAATTTCGGATCAAAAAAATTATTACTTTAAAAATTAAATTAAGACGGTAAAAATCCAACACTTCTTGCTTTGATATTTTTTTGGGGGATGTGGTGGTGGTTTTTCCATCAATTCACAAAAATACTAATATATGGAGAATAATACACGTACATTGCTGAATTTTGGGATTTAATGTTAGTCTCCAAATATGATACTGTATTAATGCCATTACTCTAACTTAGTTCGTTCGCTGTTGCTAATATTTATTATTTCCTTCAACAGTTCGTGAAATCCACCCAGATCGATGAGGTATACACGTAGCAGTACCTCCTATACCAGCAGACCAGCGAGCACCGAGGAGACTAGCTGGGAGTTAAATGAAGCATGGCTAAATAGCTGTGAAGTTGATTTTATGGCCATCATTCCGCTAGCCCGAGCACTTTGACCAGCCGCCCCTGAAATCACGGACGCTTCCAGCCAGCTAGCCAAACTAACCCCCGAACTGCAGGCAGACCTTTTGCCTACTTCCTGTAAAATCTAATTGCTACGCCCCACGTGCATGCTCCGCTTGTCAAATGGTTTGCCCAAAGGACCGATTCGATTTACCGCTATATTAAATCGATAGCCATTTAGAAATTTTATAAATAATAATTAATTAGCTCCCTTGATAGCTAAATATGAAAATTTCAGTTCGATTCCGGTGGGATGCTTGAAGATTTCATTCCAACTAGGTGAGTTATGCCATATTTAGGATTTACTAACGGGTGTCCAGAAAGAGTATTCGGGTTTTATAATAGTGAGCGTTACTGTGAAATGATAAAGAGGTTTTTTGGCCCAAGAACTTCAAGAGTTTAAAGGATATAACTCTAGAACACGGTTTCAGCAAGACGGGACCACTTGCCATGATTCAGACTTATCAATTACTATTGTAAACGAATTATTCCAAAACAAAGTGATTTCTCGTAGAGTCACTATTAGGTGGCATCCCAGGAGTCCCGATCTCAGTCCTCTTGACTTCTTTCTGTGGGAATACCTGAAAAGTATGGTACACGAAAAGAAACCGACGAATCTAACTAACGCAATTGAAGGAAAATGTGTCAACGCGTTTTTAGATTCGAGCAGTGCCAGCAGCGTTATGATGGACACCTAGACAATATCGTTTTTTCTAAATAAATTTCCAGTTCATTGTGTTTAAATAAAACGTAAACATCCTTCTTGATATTCTATATCCGAGATTTTATTCAACTTTCAAACCCCGAATACTCTTTTTGGACACTTGTTATATCAGATATTTTCTTTATAAGTGGAGATGGTTGAAGGGAGGGGGGGGGGGGGGGCGGGGTGTGCGGTCAAAATGAATAACACACCTACGTAAGTGTTTCAGATATTTTGACCCAAATTTTAGGTCCCTCATCAGGGCTAAATAAGAAAAGTGTCAAATATATGTGTAACATCACCAAATCTAACCTAAAAGCTTATGGAAGATAATATTAGATTCATAAAATTGTAATTATTGTTTACTCTAGTAAACTGTCAAACTTTTCACTGAACACAGGACACGGACTATTGTACACGCTTTTTTTTTTTTTTTACTTTAAAGGGTTTGCAAATGTTTAGTCGCCTGCACCCATATCCGCTTCTTTCCAGTTTGTTAGTCCCTATACACTCCGCGAAGAAACATGTAACAGAGGATATCACTCTACATCTGAAAGGATCTTTTTTTTTTTTTTCAGGAACGAAAAAACTATAGGGTGTAAAAGTTTCGAAAAATAAATTACAATATGACAACGGGTTATATAAGTTAACGATACGTACACATAAATACTGTGAAAAGGGCTCATTTTTGACAATAACTAATCACACGTCGCCAATTACAATCGACTTGATTTTCGAACTCATGTATATATATATATTTTTTTTTTTGTATATATATATATATTTTTTTTTTGCCCTTGAAATGTTTTTACTTTAGGTTCATTACAAAAAGGAGTACAGCTTTATTTTCATTATTGAAACGTCCGTTTTTAATCAACTGAAATACAATAAATGTTTGGCTTAGAAGAGTCTCGTGGCACCTGATCCATCGTATCTCCGATCTCGCATCTCGTCCTCTTCCCGACGTTAGGCCGTTGTTCGAAATTCTTTTTGTAGTTTAAAATAAAAAATAAAATAAAATAATGAAATCACGGTTTTTTTTCTCGAGGTTCAGTTCATTATTTATCTCCCAACATCAGGCCATGATTAAATTCATTTTCGTTAAATGGGAAACTCGTGCAAAACGTTTCTTCAAGATAGAGACCCCCCACCCCCCCCCCCTCTTCCTCTGCACAAAACGCTGAGGAAATCGCTTATGACGAAGACATCTTCTATTTTTATATAAACCTTTCAACATTCGAGACCGAAGCAATAAATCTTTCCTCGCATAAATATTCATTAAATTACATTATTATGTAATATATTCAAAGAGGCAACGTCATTGTACTGCTGGATAAAAAAGTAAAAAAAAAAAAATGAGAATAAAAACCATATGATCATTCGAGAGGAAAATCGAGAGACGTAAAGATTTAAACATGGGAATAATTCAATTTTATATCTTCATAAATGGCCGTCATGCAACTTTACTAACATCAAAACTTTTAATTCAAATTTTATTAGGCCATAACGAATGACGTAAACAACGATATATAAACCACTTTTTTTTCCCTTTTTTCAATGTTCTGGAAAAACTTGTATCTCCGAGATATTTTGTGAATTTTAATTGTTGCTACCGCTTACATTCTGATGTAGGTACAACTTAGCATAGACTGCCGTTGACATCATGTTAACTCATTTCATTTTTTTCTCGCTCAAATATTATAAAAACATGAGCGTTATAAAACGCAAGCCTTTAAATTGCGCGAACCACACTTCGAACAGGTAGGTACTTTATCAGTTCGCCTGTGTGTTCGGGGATAGCGCTAGCGTCGCTTTTGATTTAGTCAGGATTTTTCTAACGTTGTTTTTATTCATATTAAGTTAGAGCAAAAGTCTGAACAGCCGCTAGTTCCAAGTCAGCCGTCTTTGTAATTCAAATTATTGTATTAAGTTGCAGATATCATTAGCTCGACTTCAAGTTTAAGTGTAAACAGCTGTTCGAGGTACGCCGGTATGGATTGGTTCGCGGGGTCACCTGTTGGAGGTTGAAGTTCGCACAGTGTAAAGGCACCTATCGATTTCAACTCAGCAACACTTTAAGGTGCCTTTACACCTTACGAACCTCACCTTCGAACAAGTTCTCCTTCAAACCTTGCCGTACCGACGTGAAGCGAACAGCCATTTATACTTCACGTGACGTTAAGCGAACCAATATGGCTGACGCACCCAAAGCTATCTTATGATAAAGAAAAAATCTCCATTATCAATATATTTTATATTATCTGAAAAATAAAAAATTAGGAGACGATTTACAACGTTTCACAAATTACACCAGTATCACAAACAACTCCTGTCACTTAGGAAAAACCCAAATCCCCCCCAAAAGTGACACTAGCGCCCCCGAACCCAGGCGAACAGATGAAGTACCTAGTACTAACACCCGAACAGTCGACGTGAAGGCTTCAGGAAGGTTGTTCGAGGGTGGTGTTCGCAGGTAAAGTTCGTAAGGTGTAAAGGCACCTTTACGTGATCTATAAAACGTTAAAGAGCTATTTCTTTATTTTTGAAATCAGTCAGTTATATTCTGTGGAAGTTATGTCTTCTAGTGATTTGTTTGAGTTTGAGAATATTACATAATTATTTTCACCAAGATATTTAATACTTATTCCCTTGACTGACATCAAACAATAATAATTCGCAGGTTCTAGCCCAGAGGTGGCCCTAGGATTTTTTAATGGGAGTAAAAAATCCATAAAAAATCCTTAGCCATGCCGTCCCTCGGATAGGACGTAAAAGGGAGGTCCCGAGCCTGTACGATGTCAGGTACTCGTTAAAGATCCCTAATCCTGGGTAGGCTAAATTTAGGACTCCCACTGTAGCATCGTCCGTTTAGCCTTAGTGGCATTAAGTGACGTTAAACAAACAAACAATAATAATTCCAAATGATGTGTCCACTGTAAAATAAAAAAAATATTCAGTAGAAATTTAACTCACTCTCAAAACTCAAGAGCTACAAATAAGGTTGTATGACCTTTTAGAAATTAAGAGATATAAATGAAAAAAAATTACAGAGCTGTAATTAATTTTTTTTTCCAAAAGTTTTACAATGAGAAGTTAGGAATTCTAATAATTCAATTATGAAAGCTAACGCCTCAATAATTTAGTAAAATATATAATCTCCGCGGCCAATAAGATAGATATCAAATAGCAATATTATTCAAACACGAGTATGTAGATGTCTAACATGTTCATCTCAGTATAGATCTGAAATATTTATGAGAAAGTTATAAGGAAGAAAAAAAAAAAACATATTTTAAAAATGGCATCGACCGATTGAAAATATCTGCTTTCCGTATCATTAGGCTACAATACCTACAATAAAGCAAGACGAAGGAAAACACCAGATGACCAAATCTAGTTTGGGGAATTTCCATCTAAAAATGAGAAAATAATTGGGTAAAAGGGTGGTGGGGAATAGGCAACCTAAATAATAAGAAAACCTTTCACAGACTACGCCTTAATGGAGACATCACGATTTATAAAAGAATCCCCCTGCTTCGCTTTTTAACACAAACGAATTTTCCCGAATAGAAAAAGTCAGGAGATAAATATGAAATATTGGAGTAATATAATAAAAATATAATTTTTTTTGTATCTTTTCTTATTTTTGAAAATTATTTTAAATTGATAATAAGAAAAAAAAAGTTCAACTGTTATTTAGAATAAATTAGAGAACTGAATTTTCACAGATTTGTAGTTATTAAACCTATATTGAACGGAATACCCACCTATGAAAATTAAATATAGCATGGAGCCAGGCATACCCCATTCAACGATAAAGCCGGATAATCCGAATCGCAATTGAAAACTAATATTTTAATGCTATGACAATACTATATCTAATCGTTAAAAAATTAAAATATAGGAACAAATTAAATTACCGCTCATATGTATGTTGATTTTTATTATTTTTTTTGCTTTACCTAACTTGGGTGTTTTTATGAAATAAAATTATATATAAGTACTGTCGAAGATATTAATAGAATAAAACAGCTAAGTGTTTAAACTAGCTGATCTCGAGTCGAAAACTGTATCAATTTTTTCTATTCCCTTGACACAGCCGGTTAAGCGGGACTCAGACCTGTACACTTTACAGGAAATTCAATCCCGGCTATGTTAATATCAAGCACTGTTCGGCGTACACAGCATACAGTACCTACACCGGTAGAAGCAGGCAGGTTCGCCGATAGCCGATGCAGGTAGGAAGTAGACAAAAGAAGACAATAGGAAGGAGATATGGAACGGGGACAATGGTTTGGGGGGGGGAGGGGGAGTATCAACAAAACATTAATCCCTAGGCAACAGGTATCTATGGT
Source organism: Aelia acuminata (assembly GCA_911387785.2). Taxonomy (NCBI): domain Eukaryota; kingdom Metazoa; phylum Arthropoda; class Insecta; order Hemiptera; family Pentatomidae; genus Aelia; species Aelia acuminata. Next base: position 18,232,879 of record OU426982.1, on the reverse strand, counting down.
TACTATACGCCCCCCCAACGGCCTTTTTACACCCTCCGCCATGCACTGCATGGGGATCAAAGGGGTTGCAGTACAGCAATTACAATAATAATAAGACTAATATCAATAGTAACAAAATATAAACTTTACAGATATTTGTATCAAGTTTGTACTTAATCCATTAATTAATAATTAATTGAATTATCAAAATAATACGAGACTTGAGGCCTAACATTCTATATCTATAAGTAAATAGTCTCTTCCTACAAACTTATTTATCAAATTATTGTGGAGATGGCCCATGAACTCTAACTTATTAAAGCATCATCTATTAAAGACTTTAATTACAAACTTCTTTATGAAATTCAAACTGTTGTCAATTATAGACATGTTGTCAAACTGTTGTCAAAGTAATAAAGACATTTGGACAAAACCCTTATAGCCCTGAACATGGGCGTACCCAGGGGGGGGGGGGGGCCCGCTCCCCCCCCTGAAAGGCTGGAAGCAATAATTTTTTAGACTTTTAAGACTGGAAGCAATAATATAATACATTTTTTTCAAGCAAATAATTGTAATAACTTAGTTGATAAAGCACTGCTATAATTATACATAATTTCATTCACCTTTTCCGCGGTAAGGTGTTACAACCTGAACGACCATAGCTAGCCCCCCCCCCCTAGTTTTTAGCTTGCCCCCCCTAGTTTTGATCCTGGGTACGCCCTTGGCCCTTAAGATGGCTGAAAAGAAGAAAATTTGGCATGTAATCTGTATGATTAAGTGAATTATTGAAATAATACCAGAAATTTGTATCTATATAAATGTTTAGGTTTGGAAAATATCCATAGAAGTATTATTGAAGAGATCAATACTGTGGAATTATAAAAAAAATGGATTTAAACATCGAGAGGTCTCTTTTTTTAACTGCATTAAATACGAGGCGAATAATTCTAGAATAAGCCTACCCCATTTCCTATAATTGTTTCTTTTTTTCTATCAGCAGTTTTAATGCTAAAATTCTATCAACACAATGTCAAAGAATTAACTACACAGGGCAGTTAAATTAGAGTTAATATTTTTTTTTTTTTTTTGAGGGAAAAAACCCCCTAGAGATGCGTACCAAGTGTGAACCTTTGTCAGCAACAGAATACATCATCCCTGTTATTTCAACAAACAAATTTCTAACAGAATATGTAAATTATTACATTCTCAATTAATATAAATCATGAGTAAAAAAAAAAAAAATAAACTACACTTTTTGAATAGCGATTTATGTTTTTCTCATCAATCTCCATTAATTCATTTGTAAGTGGTGAAAATCACCAAATGAAGAAAAATTTCATTGTTTTAGCAATGAATTTGATTATTGACTTTTGGGTAAGACGCGAATGATCAGCAGATAGGATAAAGGTAACGGCAATAAATCGCAATATGTTTTGATTAAACAAGACAAGGATTTAAAGGTTCATTTTATACTGAAATTTTACAATGAGAGGTCCTAATCCTGGGCCTATATTATAATTAAAAGTATATATATATTTACTAGCATTCCCCGTCGCGGCTTCAAGCCAAAACAACAACAAAAGGATATGAATAATTTTTTTAGGATTTAGATAATAAAATTGTCAAATTAGAAAAGCTATACAAATCAAAAAAACTATGCCTATAATATACTAAAGACGTCGGCACAATATATATGTTATTGCACATATGGTGTTTCATTTGACCGCACACCCAACCATTTCCATCACATATTCTTCTACGGTCAAGTAATTAATTACCTTCATTAAAAAATATAATAGATAGAAAATGATGCCTAGAAATATCTAGGAAAGCCTGGGACAACAAAGTGGAGAAATTGTATATGATGGGACAAGGCATGATCTGTGACAACTATGATTGGCCGCGGTCAACTGGAGAAATGGTCCTTTCATAGAAAAGCCTGGGAGGAGCCTATTTAGAAATTTACGCTATTATAGTTAATCAACAAATCCTAAAATAATATAAAAATTTACAAAGGAATTCAAATTCAAGGAATTTACAAAGGAATTCAAAAACTACGGGGAAGTTGGGTAGGGGTTCTGAATCACCTATTTTTTTTTTTTTTTTTTTATCCATTCCTTTTATCTAAAAGCCCCAAGAACTTTGGATTTGATCTTGCGAACTCGAGGTTATCACATGGTGGTCATGGGCAGCGCTGGTTCCGAGCCGCGTCCAGTTACATAAAGATGTTAAGTAGCGACATATTGGAATTATCCTACTCCCTCCTCCTCAGCCAACCCTTTGCTACTTTAATAAAACTGGAGCGGGGAGCCGGTGTACAAATGATATCCCTCAAGTAGCAGCAGAGGGTTGGGGGGGGGGGGCGGATGTAATTAAAGCAAGCTAGCGCCCCCCCCCTGCTCCTGTATAAAACAGCCAGTTAGAATTTTCATTAAGCTTATACAAGAAAGGGCCCCGTCTACCCCCGCCCCCCTCCCTTATACAGCCCTTTTTTATATAAATACCTCGCATTATTTCTCCCTTGAGGGCCAGCTGTCTTATTGTTCAGATGTCAGTATGTTTCTAAAAGTCTTAGCATTTTATTTGTTTTTCAAAAAATATTTTAAATATAAGAAAATGAAAAAAATTAAATACGATAATAGAAGAAACCCACAAATATTGTATGTGATGGAAATGGTTGGGGGTGCGGTCAAATGAAACACTATATGTGCAATAACACATATTTTGTGCCGACGTTTCGACCCGACATTCAGGTCATCATCAGGGCTGTCGAGTGAACTGTTGGAGATCGACTGCCTTGACCGCATCCCCAACCATTTTCATCACATAAAATTATACGGTCAACTAATTACCTTCATTATGAATCCACAAACATTTTAAATGGATCGAAACGTTGGATTTGTATTTGTATTTGTTTTTTTAACGTCACTTTATGCCACTAGGCTAATCGGACGATGCTACAGTGGGAGTCCTAAATTTTGCCTATCCAGGTATAATTAGTATAGGGATCTTTAACGAGTACCTGGCATCGTACAGGCTCGGGACCTCCATTTTACGTCCTATCCGAGTGACGGCATGGCTAAGGATTTTTTACTCCCATTAAAAAATCCTATGGGCACCACGTTGGATTTAATTTAATAAATAATAACTTCAAGTATATATCAATATAAATCACGATTTCATTTTTTTAACAAAAATAAATTTTATGAAAAAGTAAAACAGTATCGAACAAAACATTTATTTACTATTCCAGAGAGAAAAAAAAATTAAAGCTCATTAACACAAATATTTAATTCAAACATTAAAAAAACATTTTCACACAACTTAATGCCACTAAGGCTAATAAACAGGAGGAGTCCTAAATTTTGCCTATCCAGGTATAATTAGGATAGGGATCTTTAAAAAGCACCTGACATTGTACAGGCTTTGGGCCTCCATTTTACTTACTATCCGAGGGACAACGTAGCCCAGGATTTTTCAATCCCTTAAAAAAATCGGAGGAGGATTTTTTACTTCCTATAAAACATTTACTCTTAACAAAAAAAAAATATATTTTCAAAATAGATAGAAATAATTGTGGCTGTGGTCATTTGAAACATGTTCTATAGATGTGTAGCCCTCTCATCTCTACAATATATATATATATATATATATATAATGTATAATCAAAGTTGATTTATATAAAGCTGGGAATATTTTTGTCTTTAGTTCTCCAGAAAACCCTATTTAATACTCGTAAATGTTCATTATGTTCATCAATTTACAAACAATCAACATCAGAATACATCATTAGTTTCCCAATTTGAATATTGAACAGTGCAATCATTCTGAACATCTAATTAGAATCTGTAAATTATCAGTTTGAAGTTTTGAATTAGAGACAATAAGTAAAAGTTTTACAATTTTTTTTTTCATTACATTTATAAATTAAAAAAAAGTAAAACATGAATAAACGGTTTATAAAAAAGAACTGCTGTCTATTAGAAGTTATTTATACTTTTTTATTTATAGTTAAGCTTACAATCATTTATAAAGAAATATTCTGACGTTTATATTAATATTGCAAATCATATTTTAAATATCATTTATATTGTCATTTCGTCATAGATAAATACATAAATTACACTTCAGTTATTAGAAGTGTCAGATATATATTACATATTTTGTTGTGAGTTAACATATCGCACATCGGCAAGAAGATAGTGACATCTCAACATTGTGTTTTTTTTTTTGTTTTTTTTTTGGATAATCACACCTGAGGTTTCAATTTCACTCTCAATTTTATTATATGCCTAAATACAGCGACAAGGGAAAATAGTGTTTGATCAGAAATAGCCTACGTTAAAGAACATGGTAAGGTAAATTGTGCCTTACAGGAACGGAACTATCGATACTATTGTGTTAATATTCTGGCATTTTAGGTTTTTTAATTCTGATTATGTTATCTATAACTCAAAATTGATAAATTTTCAGTTTTAACCATCTTCTTGCCAACGTGCTATAATATTCTTTACACCAACAGGAAACAAGAAGTTGTATAAGAAGAAGAAAATATAATGATTGGAATGAGCAAGAAAATATTTTAAAATTAATACTAAAATAAAAAGAAGAAAAAAATGATGACGAGATGAGGGGGGGGTAGAGAAAAATACAAAAAAAAATAAATAAATAAAATAAAAAATTCGAGATAATTTCCATAAATTATGTAAGCGAACTGTGCTCATAGTGGAAGGAGGCTGCTGAGGAACTTTATATATGTAAATGATGAGCTATTATTCAAATAGCGGCTCCCCGCTGGGCAACATGTCGGTATTAGTGCTGCCTCTGCAAGCGAGGGCAGGAGAGGAAAAGGAAAAAAAGAAGGTCGCGGGATCTAGGAGCGCGGAGGATGTTGTTTGTCATGTCCCTCCATGGGATTATTTCAGGGAACCCAATAAGAAAAAAAAAAACATTATTGGGGAAGAAATATTATGTATATTACATAATTTACAATCAGTTAATGTCCTTCATCTCGAAAAAAATATCCGACGTCGGTGAACGTACAATAAGTTCCAAAATGGAATTAGCATTCCATTACCAAATGGGAAAGTAAAATAAAATTACTGTTATAGAAGATAACGTTTAGATTAAAAACAAAAATTTAGTTGGAGAAAATTTAAAGGGTGGATGTATTGATTGAAATTTGGTTTCAAGTTTTGAAACCAATTCTTATTTATTTGGATTTTGAAACACAGTGAAATGACTGAAATGAATGAAATTTGAAGTTTGAAAATGATTGGTCTTCTATTGGACAAACGTAAAGGTTTAATATAATTATATTTCTTTATTTTACGAGCAACGGCTTAAGATCTTTGAACGGTGCTGCATTAGTACTGCTGCTAGTAGCTAGTAGCTTTTAGTATACTTTATTTTCGAAGTACTACGTAGAATATTTGGGCCGAATAAGGATGTGAATGAATGAATGAATGAATGAATAAAGTAAATTTTATTTCTTCAATGTTTACAAAATAACCAAACAAAATAAATGAATTTACTCAAAGCTTGGGATAAACCCATCAGCTAGAGTGACTTTGATTTAATTTTTAAAGAAACTAAAAAAATTATTTTAGACGTATAAAAGAAATATGATGAAAGAACAAAACAAACAAGAACCTAGATCTATGAATAGTCAAATTTAAAGGCTATTGCTCTTTTTACATACTGGTAGAGTAAGTGATAGTTCTCTCCATTTAATAAAAGTTTCACTTCACTTTCCGATAGTCTATTCTTTCCAAACACGTCTCTTCTAAATTCGCTGAGGATCGGGCAGACAGCTAAGAAATGAAAAACATCCTCCGGTTCTCCAAGGTTGCAGAGTGAACAGATAGCACTGTTATCCTGGCTCCAAGGTTTTCTGTTGAGGCTAAGAGTTTCGGTCCTCGTCTTCATCAACGTGCTGATCATATGTAGGCTATTGTCATCACTGATATAGGAAAGCTGGTCTGCTTCAAATTTCAACGTTTTGTAGAGTGAATGAAATTGTGCCTTCGCTAGTCTCTCATGCAGTAAGCTCCTTTCAGACTTCGCCATGGCTAGCACAATATCATTCACAGTATTCTTCCTTCGTATCTCCGGTGTGTCCAAAAAGTTTTGGATAATTGTTCCAGTTTTTATGCAGACATCTTGGAGATCGCAGAACCACGCCAACTTCTTTGCAATAATTTTCTTAGCCAACGTTTTCGTTAGCCTTTGGTCTGACGAGTTAAGAACTCTGAGTATATAATGGAGGTGCAGTCTGAGGGTATAAAGATATATTGGCAGCCTTCCAGTTTCCAACAATAATGCATAGTTAGGTGTAGCGTTGGGTAAGTAAAACAAACGTTTTATAAAACTTCTCTGCACCTGTTCTACTTTTTCATACCGCCTGCCACCCCATACCTGTGCTCCATAACAAAGAACTGCTTTTGTTACAGCATCAAAAACCTGATATTTCGCCGAAATTGGAACTTCTTTTCTTCTCATGTAGGAATTCCACGTGATGTGTAAGCCGTACATTGCTGTTGAGACCTTTTCCTCGAAATGCTTATGGAGAGAGAGTTTTGGAGTCAATATTATGCCCAAGTATTTATATTCCGTTACAACTTCAATTTTTTCAGCTTTGTATGTCCAAAATTCGTCTTCAGCTGAACGTCCACCATTTCGAAAAACCATGATTTTGGATTTATCTAAGTTAACCGTTAAGCTCCATGAATCGCAATAACACGCCAATCGATTAATCATATTTTGAAGTTGAGTTTTATTCTCGCTCAGCAACACAATGTCATCCGCAAACATGAGACAGTTAACTACTACTTCCTCTATTGTAATTCCACCACCTATAAATTCTGGGAGATCAAATATGTACACAATGAAGAGGAGAGCGCTTAAAATATCTCCTTGTTTAACTCCAGTATATATTTCAAAAAAAGTAGTTTTGTTTTTTAGCCATATCGCTGATTCTGTGGAGGTATATAGTTTTTCAATTATATGTACGATTTTGGAGGAGATTCCAACGGTAAGGAGCTTGTACAACAATGAACGACGATCAACGGTGTCAAATGCCGATTTGAAATCAACAAAAAAAGCATAAACTTTTTTTCGTTTAGTGGATAGCTTTATTTTTAGGCCGAATAAGGATGTTTCAATTTGCGAGTCTTTGTTGCGAACGAGTACCTTAAAGATTGCCGACTGGAAAACGTCCGAGGTGTAGGCATATGCGAAGTTTTAAATTGAGACCATGAAATTTTTGAGCGTCTAAGTTGAGCTTAATTAGCCCTCAGGCATCCTTTGTAAATTTGTAGTGTAAAATACAGCACAAAGAAAAAAATTATAATAAAATAATTATGCGCCAACTCAACCGATTAGTAATTAGAAAGAATAGAAATTTCAGAACTAACTTCGGCAAAACATGTCCTCTTAAAATGCAAATGTTTATACAATAGACAAATAATTAATAAAGGAAAAGTGAAAAAGGGGCCTTGAAATTTTAGTTGTATACATTACTTCTATTTACAGATTTTATTTAGTAAATAAGTGGCACAGTGTATGCATGCAATCGTCAAAGTTTTTGAAATGACACTATCTTTTGATGATTAGAACGGACAGGGATTAGCTATTATAAATTAACCCATAAGGGTCAGTACTGAGTAAGGAAGCATACGAGTAGTTTTCTGGTCAGCGGTGGTGCATGAAGGTAAATTAAATGTTTAAATATTTAAATTTAAATTTAAATCACGCTTAAGGCCGAGCGCACATCGAGACACTCGCGACGCAGAGCAGAGCAGTTTTTGTGAAATATGAAATAGAAAAGAAGCGCGCGGTCCAATGCCCGCGGAAAACTGTCCGACGCAGTTTTTTTTTTTCATGCTGCCCTGCCCTGATCTTTGTCTATTTGCCCTTTTCTGCTCTGCGTCGCCTGCGTGGCACAGTTCAATGAGCGCCTTACCTAACCGCTGGGTTTTTTCCTCTTAATTACTTTCACTTACCTATATATGAAATATATAGTAAGTGGAAGTATTGCGATCGTGAAAATTTTCGACTTCCGGTTTTCAACGGAAATACACGTTTTGGGATCCCCTGAGTCAAAATAACCAAGTCCCGCGAAATGGTCTGTGTGTGTGTGTGTGTCTGTCTGTGTGTGTGTGAACAGACTAGCTCAAAAACTATAAACCGTGCGAACCTGAAATTGGGTATTTAGAGTATGTATAAGCCCGCGATGTGACAGCAAAAATTTCATCAAATTTGCTCAAAGGGAGGGGGTACTTTATTTAATAACTTTTTAAGTTTTTTTCGATTTTCTCAAAAAAGGCTCTAACGATTTTGATTAAACTGAGTATTTGATCTATTTATATGCCTGAAATATGACTGTAAAAATTTCATCAAAATTGATCAACCGGAGGGGGGACTTTACTTAATAAATTTTGTATCATTTTCACATGCTTTTTTTATTTACTCAAAAACGGTTTCAACGATTTTGATCAAACTTGGTATTTGATGTATTTATATGCCAGAGATGTGATAACCAACATTTCATCACAATTGATCAACCGGAGGGGGGACTTTACTTAATAAATTTTGTATCATTTTCACGTGTTTTTTTTATTTACTCAAAAACGGTTTTAACGATTTTGATCAAACTTGGTATTTGATGTACTTATATGCCCGAGATATGACTGTAAAAATTTCATCAAAATTGATCTACGGGAGGGGGGACTTTACTTAATAAATTTTGTATCATTTTCACGGGGTTTTTTTATTTACTCAAAAACGGCTTTAACGATTAACAAAAATAAGATATGAATGTAGAAAAATGTGTGACTTTGGGAAATGATATTTAGCAAAACACGTCAATTACTAATCTAAGTAAGTTGGTAAGTGAAAGTTGTGTGTTGCGCGCACGCACCAGATTTTTTTTTAATTAAAGGTACCCAATTTATAGAGACTGGGTTTGCCCCAGGAGGGTCGCTCTGAGACAATCTCTCACAGAATATCATGACATTGATGACGCAGTACCCATAATAGTTATTCCTGTAAATAATTTTCATTATAATTGAAATATTTAAAAGGTAATGAATATAATATATAGGTATCGGAGAAGAGATGAGAAGTGTGACAAGAGGAAGGCTCTAAAATGGAAAAGAAGAGGGCGGCTGTATCATTGTAAATGACAGCCGATAAATTTGTTGGCCCTTTTGATACTGATTATTATTTGTCAAACTGCTTTTCTTCTCACCCCCCCCCCTCCAAAAGGGGCTCTCTTTTATTTTTTCCCCTTTTATTGACTCTTTGATGGACCCCCCTCAGCCATCCTATCCATTTGTTATGTCTTCTTCTTCTTTCTCCTTCTGCAACGTCTTTCGCTATTTCATCTCTCATTTATTTTCTTAAAGTAGTTTGTTCTCTAATTATAAAAATTATATTTATTTTTCGTACGATCCCTTTACAGTTTGTTCCTGTTCCACCTGAGAGAATGATTTCCTTTATACTTTTTTTTTTGTTCGGTACCCATACCTGGCCATGTGTGTCATACGGGGGTTACTCTAGAGGTGTAACCACCTATTCTAACCATGTTGGGTAGGTCGAGTTTTATTCCATGGGGCCTCCACGAAATAATAGTTAACCATCCGAGGGCGGATTCGAGCCGCCACCGTGCTAAAGCGGGTCGCGCTCAAACACGCTCGGCTATCCCGGCCCTTTATTCTTATGTTTATTATCTTTATTCCTTTATGCTTGTGAATTATTCAACTAATTATTTATTCAACTAGAATTATTACACTTTCCACATTTTAGTCCTTATAATATAAAGTCCATATTTTGGTTCCAATAAAATGTAGAATTTTGCGAGGGGGGGGGCATTTTTTTTTTTTTAATTTTTATCATGCCATGAAGGACCTGATTAAAAATATTAGTGCGTAGTTACATAGTAATTTTCTGTACAATGTTTAAATACAATCAATCCATATTTCATTTATTGAGTTAAAAAAATTACTAAAGATACCCCTTTTATCAGAAACAGTAATAGTTGATTGGTGTCCTCACCTCTCAGGTGGGGGTTTGGGCACCTGTATCACAAAGGCGAACAGATAAAGTAGGGTAACACTCCTACCTGTTCGAGTCTTCGCACAGTTTAAAGGTACCTTAACTTAAATAGGAGAAATTATTTTTATCACAAAAATTGGGCAAAGTCACCCAAGTTCACGGTACAGGATAAGTTAAAAGTATTTCTATAATTGAATCAAATACAGCAGTCTTTTTAAAATATATTAAGAAACAGAGGGAAATTGCCTTAAAAGGTATTTTCAGAAGCTCGGCTACCGTTAGAAATTTCTTGTTTTGTTTTTTTAGTTTATTATTAAATAAACTGCTATGCAGCAGAAAGATACAGAAAAAAATATATATTTAGAAAATAAATAAATAAAAAAGAGGCAGCCGTCAAAACAGGGGCCAAGCACAGGGCTCCGTACAACAAACACACCTGAACCAAAGCAGCTCCGGGGCACAAGATAGCGGGGATTTTAAATTTTATTTATTTTTTTATTTTTTTCCCTTTTCGGTATCGAACCGAGCCTTTTTGTGAGAGGGTAGCAGGTGTGATGGAAGGGGAAATATTTTTTGCAGGCTTCGCCCGAGGGAGGGTTGGGGGAGTACACCCCCGCACACACACACACACACACACACACACACACACACACACACACACACACACACACACACACACACACGTGACGTCAGAAAAACATTCCCGCCGGCGGGAGAAGAGCGCCCTGAATAATTCATGGGCCAAATGAAGCAAGGATATACCCTCAGCAATTAGTGCGACAATTATTAACCCCCCACTCCCTTTCCTCCCTCTCCCTCCATCCCTCTTTTAACCCTCTCTCATTCTCGCTCTTTCAAACCCACCCCCTCCCCCTTTTCCTTATTTAAATTATTAATTAAATTGGAGAGACGAAAGAGACACCTTTAAATATAGTTAACATTTAGAGAGAGTCGCTTTAATAAATGGCTAATGCTGGAGCGGAGTAGACAAACTCACGACTGCCTTCGCTTCCTCCTCGTTTTCCTCCTTACTCCCTTTTACTCTTCCTCCTTACTCCTTTTCATTTTTTAACTGCTCCTCTATATTATTCATATCCCTCCCTCTTCCGCTTCCTCCGTCCCCTGCTTAGTGCCTCCTCGTCATCTATTCCTAATACTTCACTTAGCTGGAATTACTCCTAAAACGAATGAAAAATTCGGTAGCAGGCTCCGCACCTAAGCTATCATGTAATAACATAAATTATTAACCCTTTAATACTAGTTCAGCGAAATATGCGAAAACTTGTACACGTATTTGTGGGGTTTTTGGTTTAAGTTTAAGGTTTAAGCTTTGACAGCGTTGAGGACAGAAATAAAATTATCTTACTTGTTAGATGGTCTCTTGACCAACATCTTCGGAATCGTCGGGAAGGATTATATTGGTTATTTAAAGGTGCCTTTACACTCTACGAACTTTACCTTCGAACACCACCCTCGAACAGCCTTCACGTCGACTGTTCTGGTGTTCTAGGTACTTCATCTGCTCGCCTGGGTTCGGGGGTAGCGCTAGTGTCACTTCTGATTTGGGTTTGTCCAAGTGACAGGAGTTGTTTGTGATATTAGTGAGCCGTTCTAATTCATCTCCAATTTTCTTATTTTTCAGATAATATAAAATATATTGATAATGGAGATTTTTTCTTCACCATAAGCTAGCGTAGGGTGAGTCAGCCATATTGGTTCGCTTAAACGCTTAACGTCACGTTAAGTATAAATGGCTGTTCGTTTAACGCCGGTACGGCAAGGTTCGAGGGAGAGGTTCGTAGAGTGTAAAGGCAGCTTAAGCCTTTCAAATTATCTGTGGATGAACGCAATTTTCTTTAGCTGTTGGTATGTTTAAGTCAGTATCTATTCATTATAGCGTTAGGGACATAAAATGGAGCGTCTACTATTTTCCGTGACACTTTCGACTAAAAGGAATGTATTTTTTAATTTTGGATTTTTTAGAAGAACCACTCAGTGTTTTACCGAACACAGGTTTTAATAGAACTTTATATAATTTTTTAGAGACTTTCAGTGCATGGGTGAATCCAGACGGTTCTAAAGGGGGTTGGGGACATTTCTGTGAATAGAAGATGTGTTCCATCATACCTTGAAATGACTATTATCAGTTTCAAGCTCAGTCGTAACTGCAAAGAATAAAAACTTTATCAAAATGTCAGAGACACCGTAATTTAGAGGAAAGCTATATCAAAACTCTTCAAGTAACCATGCAACGTGTAGTAGGGTGAATGCTTAAAAAAAAAATTTCTAAGGCTGCTGATTTATAGAGGTCGAAAAAATTTTGTTACAAAAACTGTAATTTCAATTCTTTGCCATTAACCAAGTAATTTTCAAGTAGGGGGACTGCCAGGCATGTATGGGCAAACCATTCAATTTTTCACCCATATATTATATGCGTGAAGTTAATATTTGTTTATTAAAGAGTAGATTAGCAATTTTTTTGTTAGAAAGATAAATAAAATTACACTGTTACATTTAGTTTCTTTTTCATTTCCTTAAATTATATAGCAAATGGTTGCTTAAAGGCAGATGTTTAACTTTAACACTTTATTCCTTAAAGACAATGTTTTCGATAGTACTATCGATAGTTTTACATCACCAGGACCCGGTAATGTTATATTGAAACGTTTCGTCATCCAAACGATGGATATAACTTTCAAACATTAAACATGTATAAATCAAGAATACAGTAGAGATAAATTTCTGGTCTGAATATTTAGCAAAAAATAATGAGCAGCAAGGGGCACTTTTAAACAACCATTTTTTTTTTTAAAAAAAAGCACCCCCCCCCAACGAAAAAAGAAATGGAAGGAGTTGATTGGAGCGGCTATCGGGGGCGAGCAGGACCGGCGGAGGTATAATTAATGACGGGTAGGACTTTATGCCCCATCACGTACTGTTTGCTCCACATAAACACCCTCCCACAAATCCTCCCTACCATCCCATCCAACACCTCCCTAGCTTCCAAAAATCCTTCCCGCTTATCCGAAAATACTACGTATAGCAACTAACAGGGCAATGATACGGTAGATCAAATTGGATACACTGAGTACTTAATTGTATCTGGAATGAGTTGCCTGTTCTTCCAACGGGGTGATTATTGAAGCGTTGAAATGCATATGGGTATAAGTGCCTAAGGCCATTTTTACAGAAATGAAGTGACTTATACCCTCTAGGGTGAACTATGTTCAGTGCTTACACCCATGGATCTTCCATACGTTCAATTAACTCTTTTCTAACAACAATACATTACTTATACCCATTTCTGAAGAATGGCATTGGCACTTAGACCCTTATGCATTTCCACACTTCAATTCTTTGCTTCGTAGTTCATAAAAAAGATTTTATACCAAAGCAAACGTACAAAAAAACATATATCCATAAAATCAACTATTAAACCTGCTGCTCAATCCTTCAACAACGTCTATCTATTCATTGACTCTTGCGGATATCTTTTTTTTTTTTTTTTTTTTTCGGTTCCTCCCCAACTCGCCTCTTAGGATATACGGGGTTTAGCGAGCCCAAGTGTGAGGTTGAGGAATCGCGGATATCTATTAAGGTGCCTTTACACTCTACGAACCTCACCCTCGAACAGGTTCTACCCCGAACCTTGCAGTACCGGCGTTCTACGAACAGCCATTTATATATAACCTGGCGTTGAGCGAAAGAATATGGCTGACGCACCCAACGATGAAGAAAAATTCTCCATTATAAATATTTTCATTTTATCTAAATAAAAAACGTGACGAATTACAAACGGCGCACTAGTATCACAAACAACTCCCGTCACTTGGAAAAACCCAAATCAAAAGTGACACCAGCGCCACCCCCGAACACAGGCGAACATATGAAGTATCTAGAATACCTGAACAATCTCCATAAAGACTGTTCGAGGGTTAAGTTCGTAGAGTGTAAAGGCAACTTTAAGTATTATGGGGTATTAGATATTCAAAACTATCGATGTACGTCTATATTAATATTACCGTTATTTTTATGTAAGTTCCTTTTTACTTTTTTTTTCATTTTTAAACACATTGTTGCCTTGTAAATAATCTCACTTTTATCTTATTATCGAGTCCAGATATTAACATTTTCTATACTGTACCATCCATATTGTTAGTTTTTACAATTCCTGCATTTGTACGCTTATTTTACACTTGTCCTGTGGCTTTTCACTTCAAAAACTTTAAGTTTCCACAACATAAATCTTTTGTCGGCAAAGTAACCACTGCCACATTGTAATTTTCCCATCGGTCTGTATATTACTCTGGACTAAACAAGGTGAATATCAGATTTTATTTTATCAATCTAACTAGCTACATAGTCAAATATTCATGTATAATTGGGTTTCTCTTAGCTAAATGACTAGTATTCGGCACTGGAGGGAAAGTACTATCGTTTTATATCTTTGATGAATTATTAAGGGTGATATAGAATGGAGAACTTGGAGTTATATAAAATGTTATCCTCCAGAAAACGCCTCGCCTTTCCCTTAAGCTCCCGAAAAGAGGGAACGGACATTAAAGGCATAAGGTGCAGACGATAAGACGCGAGCAGAGAGCCATTAGACAATCGCCTCCCCTCAGCATACGGCCATTTAATAGAAGATAAATCAAAGGCTATTTATCAAGGAGGCCGTGGTAATCCGCTGCCCCCCCTCCGGCAATTATCCCGTTATTGGCTCAGTAATTGCTCATTATAACGTCTCCAAAGAGGATTCTCCAAAGAGCTTCCAATCCCTCCAAAGCGATAATTATAACATAATTTCTCAAATATAATACGATTAAAGGGAGAAGGCAATTATACATTTTTTATCTTCTTCAGTTAGTAAAAGGATTCTTTTATGTTTGGCTGATAAGATTTGTTTTGTTTTTTCTAAAGGGTAGACGCACCTTTGATGTCGGGTCCATACCTTTAACTCGAGAGCTCAGAAGAAAAAAAAAAAAAAAAATTAACTAAATAATAATACTTATCCTTTGAGAATTTTTTTTTAGCGCCTACCTTTGAAAGGGTAATATACAGCATGTCTAAAGGGATCAGGGTTCCTGGTTTTATTGCAAAGGATCTCTCAGATCCAAAAGGAGTTAATTAACTTAAATTAATGCCGTAATAACTTCTTTTAGGATGATTATTTTATGCCGCTAGGTGTAAATTAAAGGTAATTATTTCAGTTTTTTTTTATTTTATTCAACCTTACCTACAAAGGAAAGTCCAAAAAAGTAACAGTGAAAGTTAGAATTTTTTTTCGTCGTATTAAAATACGAAAAGATATCAACTTACAAGCAGCGGATTCATTAGAAACTTCTTTAAAGTAAGAGGGAAACTCACCTGAAACAGAAAAAAAAAAAATAGCGTTGAGTGATATTTCATTTAAGTAAGGCATTGATTTATAAATATTTAAGGTAATAACCTGTGGTATAGTGGTTAGCATGGCAACCTACAATACTAAAGGTCGAAGGTTCGCGTCCCGAGGTGGCCCTAGGACTTTTTAAAGGGAGTAAAGGATAGGAATTATACCTGGATAGGCAAAATTTAGGACTCCCACTGTAGCACCCGATTAGCCTTAATGGCATAAAGTGACGTCAAACAAACAAACTATGAGAACTGTTTCTGTGTAGAGCTTTGTGTTAGTTATAATAAGTCAATTGTAGTTTCAAAGCTTTTAAAACAAAGTTTGACAAAGTGTTGTATTAAGGTGCCTTTGGCGAAATAGGATTTGTTATCAAATCGTGGTGACAAAAAAAAAAAAAAAAAAAAAAAAAAAAAAAAAAAAAAAAAGGCGTGCAACAAACGACTATTTACACTTAAAGTGCCTTTACTCTCTACGAACCTCACCTTTGAACAGGTTTTCCCTCGAACCTTGCCGTATCGGCTTTAAACGAACAGCCATTTATACTTCCCGTGACGTTAAACGAACCAATATGGCTGACGCACCCAACGCTAGCTTATGATGAAGAAAAAATCTCCAATATCAATATATTTTATATTGTCTAAAAATAAAAAAAAAGGAGACAAATTAAAGCGGCGCACTAATATCACAAACAACTCCTGTTACTTGGGAAAAACCCCAATCAAAAGTGACACAAGCGCTACCCCCAAACACATGAAGTACCTAGAACACCTGAACAATCAACGAGAAGGCTGTTACAGGGTGGTGTTCGAAGGTAAAGTTCGTAGAGTGTAAAGGCACCTTTAAGCTTGAAGTCGAACTAACAATGATGTCTGACCGTACCTATGCACCTTAATACCAAAATTTTTATTACAAATACGGCTGACTGACTGGCTGCTCCAACTTATTATGGATAAAAGTGACTTCAGAAAAATGCTAACAGAAGGTCTAGAGGCTTATCTTGACTAACACAAAAGCGACACTAAAGCTATACCCGAACACACAGGCGAACAGATAAAGTACTGTTCGAGTTCGTTTCTTATTTAGATTTGTTGAACAGTGTTCGGGACAGTCTTTAAGTTCGAGGATGAAGTTCGTACAGTGTTAAGGCACCTTTACAGTTGTAACTAAGAATGTTCTTGCTATAATATAGAACATATACATAAATATTATTATACATGCTTCCTCGGTACCGCTTATACTTTGAACGTATTTGGAAGTTGTTCTAAGATTATACAATGTATAATTGTTATCCGTACAGAAATATACACACCATTGACTAACTATATCGTAATGAATAGTGCTGTAATAACATGCTAACTATAGGCAATTAGTAAAGGACATCCGGAGCAGGAGCTGTCAAGAGCACTAAGTGGCCATCCTTTGTAACTAGTTCACTTTTGATTCCTTGACAATGGACATATTGTTAGCACCTCGGCCGGCTACGTGAGCAGGGTACTAGCTACCCTTCCGCTATTCAAATAGTCCTCTCCTTCTTCCTAGGAAGGCTGACGTCTCATTAGTAACTATTAACTGCATATAAATGTATGCATATCTCTAAAAAACGTAGTAGCGTACTGGTTACAGGTATGTTGTGCTACTTCCATAGAAGAAAACTGGAACGATTGTTGAAAACAAGATAAATTATCAGTTATAATAAAACTAGCATTCCCCGTCGCGGCTTTAAAATCAATTCTGTGATAATTCTCTTGGTATTTATTTAATATAATATGTTAACTGATGTTAAGGAGATTTAGGAGAATCGGAGCTTCCGGTAGGTGAAATGTTGGAGGGGGAAGCTGCCGGCTCGGTAGAAGAGAGGAAGACGCGCAATGGAGAGGGTTCACTAAAACCGCCGAAGCAAAAAATTGCTTTCTCATCGCGGACGCTTCATTTTTCGGCTTTAAAACATGGTTTTCGACGCCCCGTAAGGCTTTCGAGTTAAACTCATCGTATCAGGATCTTTAAAATGAGTCCAAATTAGATATTTTTTCTCGAAGTGCAATAATACGTGTCCGGTAGAGTTAAACGACAATTTTGCCATTAAAACCCCTTAGGGTTTACATTTTAGAAATTCCTTTCTTAGTAGTTACCTACATCGCGTTTAAAATCTAAATTCCGAACTTCAAGTTTCCATCAATAGTAGTTTTTGCTCTGCGTTGATTCTATCAGTCAGGACAAAGCCTCGTATAAATAGAGAGATGTATTGAAATGACACATAATAACAGCGGTAATGGGAACTAGCTCGTTGAGAAATAATCATTACCGAGATCAATGTTGTCGCTAAAGATGCCAAGCAAGAACGGTATGTGACTAAGAGTTTTCAATAACTACGAGTATGCACGGCTATACCTAACTTCAAATGATATTGTAGCGTAAAAATAAGTAAATAAAAATTGATTGACCTGTAGTTGGAACAAACTGTTCTAGTACATGTTCGTGACTTCCAGAATAATCTGAACTTGTCTGAACATTCGAGAATGATCTAATTCAGACTAAATATAAGAAGCGTTGGACTGGAAAGATAGTCTTGTTCTGAATCTTATAGGTGTCTTGAATGAATCTTATATATTTACACTCTACGAACTTTACCTTCGAACAGCCTTCACTTCGACTGTTCGGGTGTTCTAGGTACTTCATCAGTTCGCCTGTGTTCACTTTTGATTTGGGTTTTCCCAAGTTACAGGAGTTGTTTGTGATATTAGTGCGCCGTTCTAATTCGTCTCCTACTTTTTTAATTTTCAGATAATATAAATTTCAGATAATATATTGATAATGGAGATTTTTTCTTCATCATAAGATAGCGTTGGGTGCGTCAGCCATATTAGTTCGCTTAACGTCACATTAAGTATAAATGGCTGTTCGTTTAACGTCAATTCGTTTAACGTGAGGTTCATGGAGTGTAAAGGCACCTTATGATTATTTTTGTGTTACTGTATTGTTACAAGTTCATACTTGTCGAAACCTTCTCAATAATTTGTGTTATTATAGGCTATTATTTGTCTGCCATTGTGAAATATTATTTTTGGTAAATAAAAAAATATTTACACATAAGTGCTACGATATACTACGATAACAAATCCATGTCCAAGTGTATTAATTAATCGATTAATATCTGTTGATTTATTTTTTTTTCTTCCGAAACTTTGCCATTACTACCCAGTTGTGAAAAGAAAAAAAAAAAAGGAAAAAAAACACCCAGCGCTCTGGATTTGAACAGTAACTTCGGACTACCTTGAAGTTGTCGCGGGTACGTTTCAAATGTTTGCTCAGCAACGTTACACCCACACAAATATTATAAAACGGTAGGGAAGTTTAGATCACGCAATAGAAGAAGCATTCCTGATTCCCTCGCTACCACAGCTTGGCCACCTTTTCCAAGAGGATGGGTACAGAGCACCAAGAATGGTCATGAAAGACAGGCACAGAAGGCCATATTTGTACCATTTACATTCTTATCCTGTAAATCCTGGATGAAATTACAAAAATTATCAAGAGATGGGATTACTGGCAAGCAAGAAGGGAAAAAAAATGTTGATTGATGAAACCTATGCTCCAGAAGATAACAAACAAAATGCCCGCTTATCTACAACGTACAATTTACAATGCACCGAGAAGTAGACATAAGAAACATAGGACACGCACAGTTGACCATGACTTCTACACTCCATTTCCGGATCGTCCCCGACTTGGCGCCCCTTACTAAGGGAAGCGCGATACTTCCCGACGGGGATCGAACCCCTGGGGGCGGACGACATTCGCTGATTCAACAAACGCTGAGGGGGCGTCGCCGACAGCCGACCTAAGGGCGAATCCCATCACCGGCCACGTGGCCATTGTCCATTCTCCAAGAGCTGGAGGGCTCCCTTCTGCTTCGGTGGTCTCAACAGCGGGGGGAGCCTCTTCTAAAGGACAACGCTTCACTGGACATTGGCTGCAGGGACAGCAGGGGTTAAAGAGAACATACGCGTACAGAGGTAAACTGATTGGATCCTTCTATAATCTCGTATTTCATTTCTTGCTCCAAAAAGAAAAAAAAAAAAACGCATATGCGGCAGATCTTCAACGCTGGGATTATTCTGTTGTCAGAAAAAAAGAAGATAATTCGTTTGTTTCCCTCATGACACTGGATAGTATTTTCCAATTAGTTCTAATTGAAAAATTATTGTTTGCATCCATTGAATCTAATGATGAAGGAAAATTCAAATCAGGTAAAAAAAAAAAAAAATTAAATTTGCATGGACTGCAGGTTTTTATAATCTTAAAATTATGGAAGGAAACGTTTGAGTTCTCAAAAATGATTGATTAATGATCTTGTCAAAAGGCCTGTTTACACGGTTGTTATCAGAACGAAGTGTTGGTTCTAAACATTGTTTCCTTTTTCACTACAATGGGTTGGTTAAAAAGGGCCAAATAGGATTGTTCACATGGTCAATTTTTATTTATTTTTTAGTTTATTAACCTTAAAAATGAGTGAAAACGTTGTAGTTCACCTATAAACTATATAGCATGGTATAGTTAACAGTAACAATAATGGTCCATTAAATTCGCTCCGGGCGGTCAAAAAGTGATTCAAGGTTTGGTTTCAAACACCTTTCTAAAAAATTAAAGTTGAAAAAAGCCTTAAGAGCTCGCTTGATAAAAAATTTTTACATTGCTGTTGTTTTTTTTGTTTTGTTTTTTATATAACATCACTTTATGTCACTAAGGCTAATCGGATGATGCTACGGTGGGAGTCCTAAATTTTTCCTATCCAGCCAGGTATAAATTATTATCTTTAACGAGTACCTAACATCCTAAATACTCGGGACCTCCATTTTACATCCTATCCGAGGGACGGCATAGCCAAGGATTTTTTTAATTCCATTAAATTCTAGGGCCACCTCGGGAAGGGAGTCCGCGACCTTTAGTATTGCAGGTTGCTATGCTAACCACAACACCATAGGTGACCCCGTATACTGCGGCTTTTTTTTTCATTTTCCTTATTTAATCCGAACCTGTCAATTGCAACCATTAAGAATAAGCAGATGTGCTGGCATATAAATAAAATTGAACGTAATAAAATGGCTTGATAGGCATGAGGAAAAGCAGTACCCAGCGGCACCCCTTCCGCGGCTTCAATTTACTTATGTACTTGATTCATTACGTTAGTAGGTCTCTCATCCAGACCCTTTTCTGGTGTTTTCAGTCACATGAGTTGTGGCCATATCTTTTATTAATTTGTTTGCAATATTCCTTCAGATTAACATAAAATCGGTTGTAGTACCGTCCGCATATGTTCATTGACTGTTGGAACGTCTAAATCAGTATGTAATGTATTGTTATTGTTGTTACTGGGGTGCTTGGGTAATTAGTCGTAGTATCTTGTAGTTGTAGTAACCTAAAGATCAAAGGTTTGGAGTCCATTCAGGTGTGTTTGTTTTGCAAGGCCGTATATTTGTATTCCGTAAGTCCAGAGAGGTTTTAATAGGTATGTGTAAACATTTAATTTATGTCTGGTTTTTAATTTGGAATGTGGCCTAAAGAGCGAGTACAATAGTTTTAGTCTTATAATTAATGAAGCACGTTTTTTTGTTTTTGATTTTTAACATATGGACTCCATGTAATTTTTTTTTCAACATTTTTCAACTAGTTTGGTTTTTAAAACAACACGTGAAAAGCTGAAACGAGATATTGGAGAATCAAGAAAATAATAATTAGATTATTTAAAAGAAACTATTGGTTTCCATGGTAGTAATCGCAATTGCATTAAAACTAAATCAAAACTTAAAAAGGGGTCACATGTGGTGTAGTGGTTAGCATAGCAACCCACAATACTGACGGTCGCGAGTTCACGTTTAACGGTAGTAAAAAATCTTTGGCTATGCCGTCCCTCCGATAGGACGTAAAATGGAGATACTGAGCCTAATTATACCTCCCACTTTAGCATCATCCATTTAGACTTAGTGGCATAAAGTGACGTTAATGAAACAAATATAAAAACTTATAAAAAAAACCAATCAGTTTGGTCTAAGTAAAAAAAAAAAAAAAAAAATAAGAATTTTTTATATTTCTCTTTCCTTCTAAATTTAGGAAGAAACATTGCTAACTTATCATCAAATTGTTTAAATGTTTTTATATTTTATCTGATTTTCGATAACTTGCAGTTTTTTGTTGTTTTTTTTTTTTGTCCCCACTTAGAAAAATTACTATTATAAAACTATCACACCGAGCAGAGTTAAGATGAAAATGGAAGAATAATATATGCCTAGTTATCACCGAGGAAAATAATAAATTAAAAATCTATTAGATAAAGAGGCCTGCTGTGTAAATATAACTCGAATTAGTATGAGATGATTAAATTCAAATTTCGTTAAGAAACAAAAGCGCTCCTCCCCCCCCCCCCCCCTCACTCTACAAACGATAGGAAAATGGATTAAGGGCTGAACTCGATTATAAACGGGTTCATTAGATTAAAAACAAGCCGCTAGCTCTCTCATCTACCTCTTCCCTCTTTACGAGCCTACCTTCGGGATATTTTTTTATCCTACTTTATAACGATTCGATATCGGCTTATATTAACTAATCGATTTTGAGCTTCGTGTCCTCCAATATTGGCTTTAGTAAGCAACCAACCTAATGTTGAAAGCGCTTGGGGGCGCTAACGACTCTTTAGGGTATTACTGAGCATCAGCTACTGGTTCAAATTATTAAGCTTATTAAAAGTTCGACATCGCAAAAATCACAAGTGGGGAGGAACTTTCTTAAGCTCATGATATAATTATAATAATTAGTCCATCAAGAAGGCGGCGATACTGTCAGGAAATATACATTCATTAATTATATTATACTTTATACTTTAACCTAAAGTATTAGAGATGTTTAACAATGAATGTGGTAACGTAAGAGACTGAAACGTATACGTATGAAATATGAATTGAAATGCATGGAACAAAAAAAAAAAAAAAAAAAAAAAGGTGAAGTTTGACGTGGTTATTAGTGAAGAATGCTGTGTGGGGGGGGGGGGGGGGGGGGCGCCACGGGAACTCCGGGCTGAGTATGATGGATTGAGGAAGCAGGCTCTGTCCAAGCAAGGTCTGAGAGGATAGGTTAGGGATACCTCAGTGTACCTATCTGAGGATGTTCATCAGCATATCTGTGTTAGTTTGTGAAACAAAAAAAAAAATATGTATATTATTATATTTATAAAAAATACAGTACAAGTCAAAAGTTTAGACTCACCCTTAGTTTTGTAAAATAAAAATGTAACAACGTTTTATTTATTTAACAACATAAAAACTGTAATTTTAATTTTAATTTATTTATAATTTGTTTGTTTGTTTCTTTAACGTCGCTTTATGCCACTAAGGCTAATCGGACGATGCTACAGTGGGAGCCCTAAATTTTGCCTATCCAGGTATAATTAGGATAGAAATCTTTAACGATTACCTGACATCGTACAGGCTCGGGACCTCCATTTTACGACCTATCCGAGGGAAGGCCTAGCGAAGGATATTTTACACCCATTAAAAAATCCTAGGGCCACTCCGGGACGCGAACCCGCGACATTTAGTATTATAGGTTACAATGCTAAACACTACACCACAGGTTACCCCTATTTATAATTTTATTCTAAACTTAATCATATAATGTTTGAAATGTTACCTCTTAATGTGTGGTTAATGATGGTGGAAGATATCCACCATATTCTATCTCTTGAGTTAGAATTATTTTATTAAACTTGAAGATTGTGTATTTAATAAAAGTGAGTCTAAACTTTTGACTCGTACTGTATTTCAGGACTATTTATATGATGAAAAAAGTTAGGAGACAAAAATGTTTTTGGTATGGTTTTATGGAGCGAGAATCGCCAATAGAACTGAGGTAACAATAAAAAAAAAAATTCCTTGTCCCCTTTAATATAGGATTTATTAAATTTCTTATTTAGATTTACCGCATATGGAATAACCATTGCAAAATACTTTGTAAGGTATATTGTACAAGATAATTTTTAGATAGTCAACTGATAGTGAGAGATAGTCAACTGTTCTTCTTTACGATAGGTTAAATGATAGTCAGGATTTTCAGTTAACAATGATTTGATTGTGGTAAGCCAAAAAAAAAAAAACTAATATAAGAGTATCTATGCTAGAGGGTGACAATAAATGGATACATTACAGAACTGATAATAATATAAAAGATAGTAGATACATGAATATTAAAATTAAGTGGCTGGTTAACAAGATAAAATAGAATCTGATATTTACCTACTGAGTCCAGGTGGATACTAAGACTAAAAGTAAAAATAAGGTGAGAGGTAGCGGTAGGGGGTTAATTTGCCGACTTCAAAGGTTTATTACGGGGAAATCCAACGCTTTTGAAGTGGAAGTCACATGACAACTAAGTGAAAAAAATACATTAAAAGCTAACAAAATAGATGGTACTGTATACAAATAGTTATGTATGGACTCAATAATAACATAAAAATGAGATATTACATAATGTAACAATACATAAAAAATTGGAAAATATACAGAAAGAAGTATACAATACAAAAAGGCTTGAAGACAGGAAACGTTGGCTTACCACAATAAAATCATTGTAAACTGAAAATCCTGACTATCATTTAACCTATCGTAAAGATAATTTTTAATTTCAATTTTTTATTTTTTACCGCCGATGGGTTCTACCTCTGACCAATGTAGGTCACCCTCATACATTCTAAATCCTAAAAAAAATAATATTTATATAAAAACATCTTGGTTTAATTGTTACGATCATTTCAATTTGTCCAGTGTTTGTTGATTGATCAACAAATCAATTTGAACAGTTGATTGATTAAACTGTTGGCAGACTCAAAAAAAAAAAAAAGAGAAGATTTTTGGATATTTACCTATCAAATTTCTTTGACCAATTTTAAGTAATTTGTCTTTAAGGGAGTAAAAAAATTTTGGCTATGCCCTTCTGTGCCAGTCAGCCTGTGCGATGTCAGGTACTCTGTAAAGCTCCCTATCCAAATTATAGCTGGATAGCCAAATTTAGGACTCCCATTGTAGCATCCTCCGATTAGCCTTAGGAGCATAAAGTGACGTTAAACAAACAACAAAAATTGACATAAAATAGTAACGTTCATTCAGTACCCCTCAAACGGTTTTTTCATCGCGATACAGTTCCCTCAAACTCAGTAAAATCTTCCATATATGATTCTGAATATTGCCATCTTCGACTTTTCATCTCTGCATGCAAATCTTATCCGCATTTAGGTATGCAAAATAGGTTTCGACTAACGGATTGCTGTAGGAGGATTGAAATGAAGAAGGCGATACTACTCAACAAGAGAACAAGGGAAAATGCATTAGCCCACTCGAGCGTTAATATACCGACCAACGGTCACCCATCCCGATACACAACATCAAAGGACACTTCGCATTTTTATTCCTTACAACTGGAAAAGGCTTGCTAAGGGATAATTGGCAAAGAGTAGATAAACTATCGAGACGGGGAGGCAAGGAGAGGGGGGGGGGGAGGAGGGGGATTACTGAAGACTTGAAGAACTGTTATCGACGACTGCATTCCGCCGCCGGTGGTTCGCGTTTCCATAGCCGCAAGATTTACATTTACTCGCTCCGCCAAGAGAAAAGAGAGAGCCTTCAACTCTAACAACTCCTCGCATAGTAGGTACATACCTTGCTATTTTTGAACATGAGAAGCTCAGTTACTAACAGGCAAAGATGCCCTATGAAAATTTTCCAAGGATTTATCGTTGGAAGTATCAGGTAACCTCATCTTCGGTATTTAAACAGTTGTTTAACAAAAACAAAAAATTATAATAACAACCTAAAATTATAACAACCTATGACTAAACTCATTTATGGACGTCAATGACGGGTGTGTATGTCTCGTTAAATTGCTAGAAAATGTTTTGTTTATTGTTGCACAGCTTAAAAAAAGTTCTTGGTCCAGAAAAATTATAAATTTCACGCAGCTACAAGCATGGGCGGATCCAGCCGACTGCAAAGGGGGGGGCCGGAACCCCACAGCCCTTCATTTGGATCTGCTACTTAGCTTTTTTACCTTTATGTTCCTTTCCTACAACTAAAATTCTACTTGTTCTGCATATTATTTGTTCTTTAACTTGCTTCCTTACTTTAAAGAAAGTCAAATTCTACCTTTTAATGACGAAAAATTTTCCAAAGGGAGGGGCTGCAGCCCCCACAGCCCCCCCCCCCCCTGGATCCGCCAATGGTTACAAGTTAAAATAGGCAAAACTCTTCACCTTACAATATGACTTATTATCATAAATATGGCCGTGATAAAAAATGAAAACCATTTTTTGTAGTTGCGCTCCTATTGCAGCAAAACAGCTGTATATATAAAATATTGAAATGATATTTCATAGTTCAAAAAAAAAAACCCGATGAATTGTGATTAAATTAAAACTTAGTTCAATGTTTAAATAAAATAAAATTCTTCTTTTATGTCTACATACCATAGCCTGCACTCTGCGTCGAACCACGAGACGAACATATAATCTCTCAACTACGCCTGTGCAAACTACGATTAGCCATTTGTAGTAGTATTAATTGCTGCTTGCTACGTGAAGTAGACTGGACGAAGGTGGCAGATTTGGAACTAGCGGCTGTTCTGGCATTTACTTTAAAGGTGCCTTTACACTGTGCGAACCTTATCGTCAAACAAGTAATCCCCCGAATTTTGCCGTGCTGGCCTAACACGAACAACTATTCACACTTAAACGTGAGGTCGAGCCAACAATGACGTCTGACCGCACCTATGCACCTTAATAGAACAATTTTTACTACAAAGATTACCAACTTGGAACTAGCGGCTGTTCAGGCTTTTCCTCTAGTTTATCACGGATATAAGCAACGTCAGAAAAAATGCTGAAAAAAAGGTCTAGAAGCTTATCTTAACTAAAAAGCGACATTAGCCATATCTCGGAAGACAGTGACGAACAGATAAAGCAGCTGCTCGAATTCGTGTCTTGTTTAGATTAGCCGAACAGAGTTCCTATACAGGCTGTTAGGTTCGAAGGCGAGGTTCACAAGATGTAAAGGCACCTTAAAACTTATTACAGTCTTACGCTGGCTAAAAGAAGATCTAGAAGTCTAAAAGAAGCTTTAACAATTTATCATTCCAAAAAAATAAAAACAGTCAACTATTTTCCACCTCTAACATTATTTTCCCTATCGGACGAAACGAACAAACAAACGATTTGGACCATTATCAAGTTTACTTTTCAGATCTCCATATTCTCGATAACTAACAACCTGTCCAAATATATTGGGTGTCTCAGACCTAGTGTAAAAAAAAAAAAATTGGGCAATACTGCATGCTAAACGGAGTTTTTTTTAATTTTAGATTATTATTACCCTTTTTATATTATTTAGGATTCATACATTGTTCTTTCTAGTCTTAAAAAAGTAAATCTAACTCATGGTAAGTTCGGCATCCATTACTTTGGATGCAGGCTCTAGCGCTCTTCTTCATTGCCCCAGCAGTGACATCTCTGGCGTGTTTTTCATCAGAAAAACTTCTTTTAGACTCAAAAGGTGATGTGCAATTGTAATATGGGTTACACCACTATAAAGCTAACTAAATGCCGCAGTTTTTAGGAAATTTGACAGTTTCTACGGTGCTCCAGTGGGGAGTGAGGAATTTTCGAAAACTATTAAAAATTTAAGTTTTAATAAATGTTTTGTGTTTAGCGCGTTAAAAGTCCCACTGTAAGTTAAAATTTAACCAAACCTAACTCATATTTTAGGAAATTTAATGCTGATTAAGAAAATATCATTGTTTTTGTTTCTACGCTAAACCGAAGTAGAGAAAACTGCCATTTTTAGGAAAAAAGTGAGATTTCAAAAATAAAAACAAAAAAATTCTATCT
Organism: Aelia acuminata; assembly: GCA_911387785.2. Classification (NCBI taxonomy): domain Eukaryota; kingdom Metazoa; phylum Arthropoda; class Insecta; order Hemiptera; family Pentatomidae; genus Aelia; species Aelia acuminata. The sequence continues at coordinate 18,205,532 of OU426982.1, read as the reverse complement.
CCTCAACAGATTGAGATAGGAAACTCGTTTCTGCGCCATTCTACCCCGTTTAAGCATGTAGTATTACCCAATTTTTACTATTACTAACCATTACGGACACATGGGATACAACTGTAGTATTCTGCTACACCCTCTAATATCCAAAGAATTCAGTTTTTAGCGCCTTAAGTATTGAGGAAAATATCAGACACGCCATACTATGTGACAAACGACTTACTGCTCAAGGAACTTTACATCCGAACAGTCATCGATACAGCCACACAATACTACAACAAAATTCCACCAAAGGACCAAAATTTAACATTAAACCCTTGGTAGTATATAAAGATCTATTCCCCTTCTATGTTGAGAGATTTATTAACATCACTGGATGTTTTATTAGGACCACACATTCGCTTACTAACTTTTTTTGCAATTTGCAAATCAAAGAAACGAGGGAGAATCGTTTTGTATTAGAATAAAAACAACATAAAATATTTTCTTTCTAAAATGGCTTAAATTACCTTCCGTTGGAAAACTTTTAACATTACAGATAACTGATACTGAAACCAACATTTTCACATGATTATGCAATGCAACACTCTCGCATATAAAGGTGGATATGCAGTTCCGGTAGTATTAATATTCAGTAGCTGGTTATGAAAAAAAAAAAATCGATTTAATTTGCATAGCGCTGAAAACATTGGCCGAAGGAAGCGGATTTGCCAGTATGATGAGTGGCTGAGTAACTTCTTCCTCGTTTTTATATCAAGCTATTCCAACTATGACTCTACCTTAAGGAGAGAAGACAAAAAGTGCATTTACATAGCCATCGCTAGCCACTTCTTCCAGAGAGATTTCCCTTCAACAGTAATTAGCAAGCGAGTTTTTTATCCCAGCGATTAGGGAAGAAGCCGAGGCACGCCAAGAGGTTCCTTCATGTCAACAGGTAATTGTAATGCCAACACTGAATACCGTTCATGACATATTGCTGTATTTATAACAACCTATGACTAAACTCATTAATGAAGTTATCAATGATGGGTATTTATGTCTTGTTAAATCGATAGAAAATGTTCTACATATAGCTGATTTTTTTTTTTATTGCTGCAAAGTTGAAAAATGTTCTCGGTCAAGATTACGGCCACAAGCAACATTATAAATGTCATGCAACTACAAGTTAAAATAGGCAATACCCTTCAACTTACAATTTGACTTAATATCATAAATATGGAAGTACCCTCTCTCCGTACTTACTAAAAGTAATAGAAACTAAGAATCAAATGTTAAATTGAAAACTGGTATGAATGATTAAGAAAAAATAAAATAAAATATAATAAATAGTAAAATAGGATAGAAAACTGTAAAGAATTAGAAATAAGGAAATATAACAAATAAACAGAATAAAATTAACGGAAATAGGTGATTTATTGATATTGGCGTTGATTGCCATTGCAGTATAACACCAATAAACAAAAACAGACTATATCTAATAAAGGAATTAAATTAAAAATATTTTAATCATACGCATATTCGTAGTAACAGGCTGCAAATTTCCCAAGAAAAGGAGAATATAAGTCAAATAAGCTATATCACCTACGAGGATTGGATACACCAGTTGAAAAAAGTTGGGAAATAAACTGGACGAGTAAGCCATCAAATCTAGCAGAAGTAAAACAAGAGTGCAGCAAATGGGTCACATCTAATAGAAAACTGAGAAGAGAAGAAATAGTATAGTGTAGAATTCGGATAGGACGGACATAATAGGTGTAAATTGTTCACAATATAATTACATACGGTTAAAGTTACAACTAGCAAGAACTATAACATAAATACTACAAGAAGAATCTTTAACACTATTCTGAAGGCACTAAATTAGTACAATAGAATATAAAACCCACGACCCTTAGGGTTAGGGGTAGAGGCTAAACAGTAAATAAATAAATAATTATTCGCAAAGCAGTGGTATATATGAGGACGAGTTGATATTTCATTGTTCAAAAAACCGATGAATTGTGAAGTACTATATAAAGTTGATAACTATTTTATATCTTAATAAGTTAATAATTAAGTTAATCTTAGTTCAAAGTTTTATGAATGCTTATCACTCGCAGGTTAAGTTCACGGATCTCTTGACATGATTACTATAAAAAGAACATCAAATTATTACAATCAGGAAATCTTCGAAATCTACATAGCAACCTACATACTTTCACTTTGTCAACTATTAGGCAATTTAGCTTTTAGAACTGAGTTTTATTATATTAATAAAGTCATGTCTATTTTAATCTTTAGTGTAAGAAGCTTTCACCCTAATCTTTTTCATTGCAAATACGGCGAGAATTGATGACAGTACCTAGTCTGTACAACTAAGTAACTAACTACCTCAAGATGTATACAGATAAAATAGATGGAACAATATATAAAATAATCATGCTAGCCCTAATGAGGCAAAAAAGAGATTCAATGTGTTTTTTCAACAAAAACTAACGTTTTGCACGCTCCTAGGAAATTTTACAAAAATATAGACTAGACCTTGTTTACAACAGGCCTATTCGTTAATGTTTGTAAAGAGAGAACATATATGTACATTTTTAGTCCAGAGCCTGGTAACTACGGTGCAATACGGCGAGTGGGATCACTGGAAAGACAGCCCACAGCTAGGATTAACCAACCCCACGATTAGGTCAGTAGTAAGAGCAATGTAACGCGCCTGGCTTCGTTTCCTCAACCAACCTTTTCTCTTCTAATAAAAGTAAATAAAAATTATATAATGATTTTTTTAAACTATTTTTTAACAGGTATACATTTTTAGATAATTTTTTTTTTTTAAGAGAAAAGATTTGGCTCCGGCGGGAGTCGAACCCGGGTCTTCCGCGTGACATGCGCGGTATGCTAACCACTGCACCACGGAGCTCGCTTCCAAGCCCTGCCAAATCCTCCCTCAGAATGGAGCAGTGGTTGTCACGCGGAAGACCCGGATTCGACTCCCGGCGGAGCCAAATCTTTTCTCTTCAAAAAAATAAATTATTTAAAATAATTTAAAAGGTGGTTACCCACAATAATGATTAAATTAATATACATTGTTAGTATTTAAAATGCGACTGTCATTTTAACTTCTAATGAAACAATAAAACGATAGTAAAAAAATTAATCGTATAGAGACTTTTGATAAAAAAAAATTAAAACCTTCAACCCTAACCCTCTCTACTGTAGTTTGGAAGGGGGGGGGGGAGAGGAATTGTGCCTTAATTGCATGCCACAACGTCAGATAGGACCGACCTTGAAATTTCTCCCTTTTCATTTCGAAATTCCAACCCTCCATCCCTCCTAAATGTAATATATCAAGTTCCATAACGCTCCCTCCACCGCCTCGAGAGAGACAGAGAGAAAGAGAGAGAGAGAGAGAGAGAAAGAGAGAGAGAGAGAGAGAGAGAACTTCTCCAGTGCACTAGATAGCTATGCCCTAGTTGTTTCATACCCTACCCTCACCCCATCAACACTATTCATCCAATAAATTTAATTAAACTTTTAATTTTAAAATATTGCTGCCATAAATTCAGAACTACTTCAAGTATTTACACTACAGACACCGTTTACATTGCAAAGCATGCATAATTTCACTAAAAACGAAATATACTTACTCCGTATCATTTATTCTATTACCTATGTTTTCCCCACAAATCCTCAATTAACGCAACTTAAGAGTTGCCCTTTTTTATATATTTTTTCTTGAGAATCATATTTTTTAAAATGATTTATTTAAAATGAAGACGCGGAAATTCACCCGAGATAATAAAATTAGCTTTAACTACTTTTTTACTATTTTATGCCATAACTTTCTTGTTTTTATGCTATCCATGGCCTTTCAGCCAAATCAAGTTGGCTGTACTGTGGTAAGGCTTATCGGATTCTTCGAAAGAGTCCTGTGGAGAGCAGAGCGAGAGTTGCGGTTATATCTGTTTGCAATACAGAATGTAGTCATGAAGATGCTACATGTGCCGGAAAAATGAGAACAGAAAACGTCTTGGCGCAGAAAAAAGTCAAATTTGTATATAATTGTTAACATGCGGCAGTGAGGTGTTTTGCGTATGCGAAACATCTTATTGCTGCAAAATCCGTATTGCCTCAAAGGCAAGGGAGGATGTATAATAATAATAATAAATAAGATGCTTCAGGAGTTAATTGTGGCCAGTAAGCAACCGGAACCAAGCAAGTGACACACTACATTTCTTAGTGTAATCTTGAAGAAGATATTGAGGAACATTCAAGGACTGTTCTTGTAGAAGAATTATAGTGGAAAGTGAAGTTTGGTTATTTTTATTTAATCACCTTTCCTAGGGCGTTTGTCTGCTCTGTCTTGGCACCAAATAATCCACTGCGTAACGGGGGTCCACTGAGAGTCCTATCCACTTACTTGTTTAACTGTTAACTTGCTTTACTCTATGAGCGTAAAATTGCAAAGGTCATCAACGAGGTATATGTTTATAACCATTCCTTTCTTTATAACTATATCCTTCCATCTTATTTTTAATTTTCTGGGTCCGAAAATATATTTCCAAAAATTTATAATAAGATACTATTGTGTTTATGTCAATTATACACATTGTTAGGATGCTCTTACGATATTAAGAAACTGTGTAGGAGGAAAGAGGAAGTAGGAGGAAAGAAAAAGGAGGAATGAGTAAGTAAGGTGTTTCCTTTTATCAACCGTGTCACTAAAAAAGAAATAACTTCAACAATTCTATACTCAAAACGTTTCGAACGGCTTAGTGGGCCATCCATCATAGGGCGAAGGGTATAACTAAAAAATTTAAAGGGATAAATATTTTAAAAAACAATAAGAACTAAAATCAGGAAAGATGGTTATCTTCAATAAAGTCCCGACAATAAATAAATATAAAAGGATAAACGGATAAGAATAGAGTTCAGTAAGGAGGACATACAGACAGACAGACTGGAAAATGAAGAGATAAGCTGGATGATAAGGTACCAAATCTGCGAGCAGTAGATGGGAGATGGTGTGGGGGAGGGTGTGGAGGCAGTAAATGCTAGGCCCCGATCTGCATTGACACCCACTCGCCGGCTCCCATATCATCCATCTAGACCTACATCTACTTAGCCATATCGTATCGTAGTTATTTAGTAACTTACTTAGGCACAGTAGTTACGCGAATCTTTAACATTAAATATACAGTTAAGTCCTTTCATTGTATAACTGATTATTAACCGTATATTTTTCAAATAGGAAAAAATTGATCTGGAGTGACGGATTCCTGAAACAGTTTAAGGACGCTTTTCCGAAATGGAAGTTTCATACTCTACTTTGAGACGCTATTAAATTTTCTGGGTTTATGAGAAACCAACACAACACTTCGCAAGCTCTTGAGAAATTCGCGAAATGGATTCGGCAGAGTATGTAACTGATTCACTCATGAAAAAAAAAATAAGAAAATCAATAATTTAACTTAGAGAGAGGGAGAGAGAGAGAGAGAAGGAGAGAGAGAGAGAGAGAAGGAGAGAGAGAGAGAGAAGGAGAGAGAGAGGTTTTGTTAAACAATATAAAATGTAAATCTCGTTCCTTTCGAGTAAAAGAAAAATCATTTCTTTTAGTCAATCAACGATAAATTAAAATGTATTTCGGAACGTGTTAAACATCAATTAAGTTATACGTTCAGTTTCAATAATTAAGACGAATGAATTTAATTTTTTATTACTTGGTTTTAACTTCAATTAGGGTAAATCAGACATTTATTGACACCCCAACTTTAACTTAAAAAAATAAGTAAACAAGTCCTAATTTTATTGCAAGATATACATGAATCTAATGTTTGAAGGGTCCTCTAAGTCATCTATGAAGTAAGACTTTAACAAACTAACCGTAGGGATGATTTCACAATTAAATCCACAGGGGGTCAATAACTAGTTTTTGCAATTTTTACAATAAATATTGCCATGTAGTAAAGCTATTGAACTTTTGACCCCATAAAAACCTCTTGAGTCTTTATAAGGATAGATAAAGAGGAGATATAGGAAGTTTCGTTTCGAAGACCGAAGAGAGGCAGACAGACATATATATTGCAATGACAAGAGGGGAGCATTGTGAAGAAGAAGAATAGCATTTGCATACAATAGTTAGCAGATAGTGGAGAGGCTAAACCTCAGCAAATTGCTCACCTCCTCTCCCGCATACCTAGCACCAAGCTTCACAGGATAGTATACTATGCACTTATATGCTATAGGGTATAGCAGGGTAGAAATATTTAATAAATTGTAATAAAAATATTTGCTCAATCAAAAAGGGCTGGTGTCACCCAAATGACTAGGAGCAAAGAAGAACTAGTTAATAAAGAAATCAAAATATTTATTAGCCCAACACTCAAAGACCACATCTTTTTTCTCAGTCATGCCTCGACCCAACTATAAACATGGCTAGAAACTCCACAAATTTAATAAAATCTTTATAAATAAAGATGAAATTCTATTTGTTTGTTTGTTCTTTATTGAAATCGATACCGTTTTTCCTAAATTCTCCAAATTTCGCTCAGTGGTTTTTTGATACCCGGTGCGAACACCTGTCCATATTAAAATTGCCGATCTTCAACTGCATTTCAACTGATATTCTTTGTTGTTATAAAAATCGTAATGATCTCGCTTTACAATGGTTCGTTACGAAATCGACCGTTTCATTAGAAAAATGAAATTCCCCGGGTGAAACCGGGATATGCAGCTACAATCTATGTAAATAAAGATGAAATTCAGTTTGTTCTTTATAGAATCCATACCAGGTGCGAACACAAGTCCATATTAAAATTGCATAACCTCAGCCGATCTTCAGCTGATATTCTTTGTTGTTATAAAAATCGTAATGATCTCGCTTTACATTGGTTTTTTTTTCATTAGAAAAATGAAATTCCCCGGGTGAAACCGGGAATTAAAGATGAAATTCTGTTTGTTCTTTATAAAAATCCCTACCGTTTGTCCTTAATTCTCCAAATTTCGCTCAGTGGTTCTTTGATACCAGGTGCGAACACCTGTCCATATTAAAATTGCATAACTTAAATTGGTTAACTTTACATTGGTTTTTACGAAATCGACCGTTTGAGTCGATAAAAGTCTCACTCTATAGATCTTATAGATTTAAAAAATGAAATTCTCCAGGTGAAACCGGTATATACAGCTTGTATTCCATACAGATACTTAATCTAATGATCTAAAAAAAAAAAAAAAAAAAATCGCAGAAAGCCACTTAAAAACGTTAGTTATTAATATTAATATTGTTACGTTAATATTAGTACGTTTTAACGTAAAAAAAAAAAAAAGTTCAAGACTTTTTGTTGGAAAAATTACAAACTGTTCTACTACATGTTCCCGACTGTTTGAAAATTTTCTACGCTTGTCGGGAATCTTCTAGAATGTTCTAATTCAGAGTAAATACAAGGAGCGATGGACTATAGAGTTAGTCTTGCTCTGAAGATCGGACCATATGGTTATTTTTGTGTTACTGCGTCATTCATTACAAATTGACCCATTTTGTAAACTGTTAGTAATTTTTTTGAGTATATATTTTTAGACATTGTGAAATATTATTTTCGTCTAATAAAAAGTAATTAAACCCTCAATTGTGCCACGGTATTTTTAATCACATGTGCCTATTTATCAAGGATATAATACTCACATGACAGGTAAAATAACAATAACGATTGTTCAGTCAACCTAATTATTATTTAAAAAAAAAGAAAATTGCTGCTAAAAAGCACCACGAAAAGACGCATATCCTCGCTGTTCATAAATATTCCGCTAACGATCGGCTTCCTCGGCCAGGAACGTGCGAATGAGATAAAAGAAAAAGCATAAGAATTAGAAGTAGCGAGTGCGGAAGGGGGGGGGTGGTGGGGGGGGGAGGGGAAGCAGAGATGGCGAATAAAGATATCAGCGAAAGGTGCTACTTTTACGAGTCATCAAGTAACGACCACTTAATTCCTGTTTAAAATTCAATTATTATAATCCCCATATACTTATGTCTTTGAGCCTGTCGTGAATATTTTATACATCTATAAATTTTTTAAATATTTTTCATAAGAAGATAAAAAAATTAACCGGCATTTGAACCCGGATTTCCTTATCGCAAGTAAGGCGCTATTGCCACTAGAGCTACCAGTCACATATCCCGGTCAAATCAATACCTTCTCTTCACTGACCACTTTCCCAACAATCTCGCAATTTTCGCAAAAGACGGGGTAGTGGACAATTTGTCTATTAAGTATGGTCTCTTGACCATTGCCAATATATTATTACAATTCTTTTTTTTTTTGTCATGATAACATTAAAATTCGTTATGTAATTTTTAAATTATATTTAATTTTTTTAAATTTTTATATTTAAATTATATTTAATTTTTTTAAATTTTTATATTTAAATTATATTTAATTTTTTTAAATTTTTAATTATATTAGGAGTTTTAATGACAGGTAGAGAAAGAGAGAAAGAGAGAGAGAGAGAGAGAGAGAGAGAGAAGTTTTGTTAACACGTTCACGCCGGCGTGTACCACCGGTGGCTCACACTAGACTGCAGCATCAGACACTTAAGTCAATCACAAAACGACGATGTATAACGAGGTAGGATTGTATTGTTTATTTTGTTAATGTTGGATTGTCAATATTGCAGGATGCCCTTGAATAACTCCCATCCGATAGAGCGAAAATCATTAAGGTAAGCCGCCAATGTGCGAGGAGCATGAATTACAGCCCCAGCGTGAACGTGTGAAACAATAAAGACTGTAAATCTCGTTCCTTACTAGTCAAAGAAAAATCATTTCTTTTAGACAGTTAACGATAAAAGAAAATGTGAAAATGTGTTTCGGAACGTGATAAAAATCAATAATTAATTATTCTTTCAGTCTCAATAATTAAGACGAATGAATTTATTTTTTGATAACTGATAACAATAATAGCCTCCCATATATAACTTCTAACCTGTTATGAATCAATAAGAATCAAATTTTTTCGATTCGATAATGCAAGCATATTCATATCATTTATAAACAAATTAAAAACTCATTTTATACTAAGTGTTCAGAGAACCCATTTGTCATTTTGTATAATTCTTTGGTGTAATTTTTGGTTCAGCATTTTTAAATTAATTCTAAATTCAATAATTAATAAGTTGTAAATTAAGTAATTAATATATTGTCGTTAATTTATTAATCAAATTTAACATTGAATATCATACAATCGAGTATTTAACTATTTAATTAGCATTAGTTTATTGTTATGTGCGTGGGCGTCTGTGATTGGTCGAAGACGCTCTGAGACAAACAAAAGACGCTTCAAGTCAAGTCAGTCAGCTGTTGATTCTCGCCAAGCGAGTACGCATTACGCTCACGCTTAAAACATTCTTTAAAAACATTTATTACATTCTCGTTCACCCAGGGTGTTCAGTTGTGTATTGTGCACATTTGCAGACATTATTTCAGAAGACTGAGCGAAGAGGAAGATTAAGTTCCCATGGATGGATGGACATTTAAAGTAAAATAACTCCAATATTATTTTTTATATAATGTCTGAACTTTAAATTTTGTTTAATCTTCAACTTTAAATAACATTCTATTAACATTGGACTTAACCTTTTAACATTAAATCACATTGCTGAATTCAGTTATTATATATATCTTTGTATTATAGTTATTAATCATTTGTTCATTACTCTGCTCTATAGTTCATCAATGGCCATTCGATTAAAACATAATTTTTGTCTGTAATAGTTTATAAGTTGTCTTTCATTTTCATTCAATCATTTTAGTTTCATTCTTGTTTAATTAATTATTTGTATTTAATAAATCATGGTTTAAGCTTTAAATATCAGAAAATTTTCTTTATTTCATTTCATTCACATTATTTTGTTCTCCTTTTTTATTAAGCTATTATTTTCTAAATTACAAAGGTAAACTTTATGTTAAATACCTTCCATCTTATTCTTTTATTATTTAAAACTTTTTCAATTCAAAACTTTATTATTTAAAACCAACAAAACTAGGAGCATTAAGCACCCGGCCATACTTTCATCATCAGGGAAGCGAAAGGTTTTTATTATTAAAACCTAACTTGCCTGAACATACTGGTCCTCCGGGCCGGATCGCTTAATTTCCTTAGTTTTGTATTGAAATTAGCAAAAAAAGTGAAAGGAAATTCTCTGTTATTATATTCTTGTAATATACTTATAATCTAATTGTTTCCTTAAATTGATATTTTCATTTGTATTGTTTACACTTCATTTTTGTATACATCTTTTGAATTCTAGCTTGGTTCCTACTTTATTTGTTTTATCCAATTTTTGTAACTTTGTCAGTTGTTCGATCTCACCCACCAGATTTCGCTTATTTTAATTTAATTTCATACGCTCTTGCAACTTTTACCCCTTCACTTCAATTTTCTTTTCATCAATAATCCTTCATAATGTCGACTGAGGCTTCATTACGCAGAAAACTCAACGTTTTAGGGCCAAAAATCAAAGCTGTTGTTGAACAAGGTCGTAAGGTCGATTCAGATAGGGATTGTCTCTTTATGTTCAAGGGGTTATATAAAAGTCTGCAACGCAATTACGATACCTATATCACAACTTTTGAATCATTAGAAGATTTTTATGAGACTGAAGGGAAAGAGCTAAGTGATAAGGATCGGACCACATTGGCGAATGTTGAGCGGTATTTTCATGAATCGAATGCGATTTATGAAAAATATATGAATCCTACACCATCACAACCTGCACAATTGGATCAGACTAGCATTCTGAATCAATCACTATCTTTGCGAACACATCTTCCAAAGATCAATCTTCCTAAATTTGAAGGTAATTACCAGGACTGGCCCACATTCCGTGATACTTTTCTTTCTTTGATCCATAATGAGGCGGCTATTCCAAAGATTGAGAAATATCACTTCTTGTTGTCCTGTTTACATGGGGCTGCACGCTCACTCATCAAGAGTGTACCACTTCGCGACGAGAACTATGACCAAGCCTGGTCGATCCTCGTTGAGAACTATGACAATAAACGTCTCTTGGCTACTCACCATTTGAATGCATTGTTGGAATTCAAACAATTGCCCTCTAAACCCAGTTTGCAATTATTGAAATCATTCCTTTCTAGTGTTGGAGAAAATATTCAAGCGCTTAAGCTCTTGAAAATACCTGATCCCGCTGAGTTTATTTTATTTTCCTTAGCTATAAGATGTTTAGATCCTTCTACTAGAAGAGAATTCGAAAAAAGAAATCTGGACTCCGATTTTCCAAAATTTGAGGACTTAGTCAACTTCATCAAGGATGAATGCAAAGCATTGGAGCTAACTGAAAATAAACCCTCCTACTCAAACTCAAACCCAAATTCAGCTCATTCCATCGCAAGGCCAAAATTCAAAACCTCATTAATGGTTGAGAGTAAGCCGATTCGAACCAAAGGATACCAAACTAAACGAAACTCACATAAACCATGCCCAGTGTGCAAGGGAATACATTCACTATATGGATGCTACCAATTCCGAAAAGCACCAAACCATGTTAAGTGGAAGCTTCTCAAAGGCTGGAAAGGCTGTGTTAATTGCCTCAACGCCAATCATGAGCTTGATGATTGTAGATCAAAACATAGCTGCAACCTTTGCCACAAACGTCATCACACTTGGCTTCATGTTGGTGGTGATCCCACAAAAGATGTATCTCCACCTGGCGCCTCTACAAGGGAAGATGTTCAGTGTGACAATAAAGACCAAGAAGTATCGCCCGTATCTCTAGCCAGTCATTCTCAAACTAATGATGTGCTCCTAGGAACAGCTGTTGCTACTATTAAGGATGGCAAGGGAAGCTTCCAACCTGTCCGCATGGTTCTCGATTGTGGTAGCCAATACTCATTCATTTCAGCCGATTGTGTTAATCGTCTCCAGCTTAAGGTCAAACCATTCAACCTACCCATATCAGGAATTGGACAAACATCTCTAACTGGAAATCGGGGCATTGCTTCTTGTCTCATGCGCCCTGCCTTTGGAACTCAACAGCTTAGGACCAATGCCGTAGTTGTTGAATGCATTACTAATCCACTTCCTCATGTTGAACTACCTGGACAACTTGTAGAGACCTACAAGCACTTTGAATTAGCGGATCCTACATTTTACCAGCCTGGACCAATTGAGTTTCTTTTGGGTGCTGATTTGTATTTTGAAATAATAAAGGACCAGCCAATTACAGTCCAACCGACCTTTCCAAAACTTATTCCCACTGTTTTTGGACACGTTATTGCTGGATCTTTTCAAAACCACACATCTTCAACCTCAATGAAGCAGTCCTTGTTCGTTAATGGGTCAGATAACTTAAATGAAGAAATGTCGAAATTCTGGCAAATTGAGGAAGTCCAACCTAAGACTATACAGTCACCTTTAGATATTTATTGCGAGCAACATTTCATGGAGACTCATTCACGAACGCCAGAAGGTAAATATATTGTTCGTCTACCATTTAAAGATTCATTTCCCGGCGACATGAGCGAATCCAAAGGCCAAGCCTTAAAGAGGTTCTTTAATTTGGAATCTAAGTTAAGTAAAAATCCGACTCTTCGGCAGGAGTACACAAATTTCATGGCAGAACACATTAATCATAAACATTTGGAACAGACTTCTGACAAAGGATTATATTTAACTCCACACCATGGAGTGGCAAAGAAACATAGTGATAACTCTAAAATCCACGTGGTTTTCGACGCTTCTGAATCTACTTCTGTTGCTTCCCTAAACGACCATTTGCATACAAGTTGCAGAGGAACATCACTGAAATCTTGTTTAACTTGAGAAGACAGCCAATCATTTCCCTCTAACCCGTCTCTTAATCATAAAACTTTAATGTAAAATTCGAGGTCGAATTTTGGTGGGCGGGATGTTCAGAGAACCCATTTGTCATTTTGTATAATTCTTTGGTGTAATTTTTGGTTCAGCATTTTTAAATTAATTCTAAATTCAATAATTAATAAGTTGTAAATTAAGTAATTAATATATTGTCGTTAATTTATTAATCAAATTTAACATTGAATATCATACAATCGAGTATTTAACTATTTAATTAGCATTAGTTTATTGTTATGTGCGTGGGCGTCTGTGATTGGTCGAAGACGCTCTGAGACAAACAAAAGACGCTTCAAGTCAAGTCAGTCAGCTGTTGATTCTCGCCAAGCGAGTACGCATTACGCTCACGCTTAAAACATTCTTTAAAAACATTTATTACATTCTCGTTCACCCAGGGTGTTCAGTTGTGTATTGTGCACATTTGCAGACATTATTTCAGAAGACTGAGCGAAGAGGAAGATTAAGTTCCCATGGATGGATGGACATTTAAAGTAAAATAACTCCAATATTATTTTTTATATAATGTCTGAACTTTAAATTTTGTTTAATCTTCAACTTTAAATAACATTCTATTAACATTGGACTTAACCTTTTAACATTAAATCACATTGCTGAATTCAGTTATTATATATATCTTTGTATTATAGTTATTAATCATTTGTTCATTACTCTGCTCTATAGTTCATCAATGGCCATTCGATTAAAACATAATTTTTGTCTGTAATAGTTTATAAGTTGTCTTTCATTTTCATTCAATCATTTTAGTTTCATTCTTGTTTAATTAATTATTTGTATTTAATAAATCATGGTTTAAGCTTTAAATATCAGAAAATTTTCTTTATTTCATTTCATTCACATTATTTTGTTCTCCTTTTTTATTAAGCTATTATTTTCTAAATTACAAAGGTAAACTTTATGTTAAATACCTTCCATCTTATTCTTTTATTATTTAAAACTTTTTCAATTCAAAACTTTATTATTTAAAACCAACAAAACTAGGAGCATTAAGCACCCGGCCATACTTTCATCATCAGGGAAGCGAAAGGTTTTTATTATTAAAACCTAACTTGCCTGAACACTAAGCGTAAAAGAATATCATACAATTAATTATACAAATACACTGGCACATTAAATAAAAATAATCATAATAAAATATACAGTACCAACTTAAAAGACTCTAAGATAAATATATTTTTTTAGGACAGGAGACATATGTGACCCGCAATACACCCTCACTCTTCGGACTTAGTATCTTCTACATTATTCTTAAGATGTTAACAATTAAAGCATCGAAATGCAAAAGGGTATAAACGCCTTAGACATTTTTTCCAGAAATGATATGACTTATACCGACTAGGGTGAACTACGTTCAGTGCTTACACCCATCTTTTAAACGTTTAATGAACTACTTTGTAAAAAACTAAAAATTATTTATATCCATTTCTGAAGAATGGTTTTGACACACATAACAATTTGGCGAGAAAAAAAATCTTTATTTATTTTTTTTGGCACACCCTTATGCTTCAATTATTATACTGTGACAAACAATTTATTATTTTTTTTTAATTTAAGACATATTCTATTTTACTTTATTTTAAAATATAAATGTAATAAATAATTATTTGTTGTTTTAATTTATGTAGATAGAAAAGTAGATTAATACAGTTTTCTTTATTTCACCTTTATGTGTTTATCATATTCTTTCATATTTCATATTTAGCCATTTCTTATTACTCCGCATAATGAGAGGTGGCTAATTTCTACGTATTAATGAAATTAAAGGTACTTTAGAGGATGAAAATTTTTCTAGGGCATTTAAGCCACATTAGAACTTTTTCAATGATGGTGAAACCTACCGAACATTAAAGAACACAGATTTCTCATTTAACATGACGAGTTCAATCGATGTATCAGCGGTTATTGATAAAAATCGCAAAAAAACTTAAAAGTGTGATGAAATATTCTATACAGTATGCATGTAAATTTTTTTTACATTATACTCCTTATGAAAGTATTTCTTTCTAGACTGTTAGCTAGCCTAGAAAGTGATCCATTACACTACTAGCAGTGTAAAGGAAACATCTGTTTTCTTTGCTGTACTAGTACAGTTAGAAAACACATGTTAATAAAACTCTTAACAAGCTTACTAACCTTTTTATCACTTTAATTTAAATATATCTGAAGTTAGTGCTGTCAATATTCCCAAAACTATATTTGATCAATGAAATGAAGGTACTGAAGAACTTCCTTCAAACGACACAGATACGAATTTGAAAATTATAAACTACAGGAATAAAGAAAAGTTCATGATCTATTTGGAGACGATCCATTATATAATATGAATTATAAAAAGTATACTAACTCCAAACGTGACATTCAATTACCATTTGAAGGATTCAATATTAGTGATAATACTAATTGTACATTTGATATAAATATAAATATGTAGATTTTTTACGTTCATCAATAGCTCCTACCATATGATTTTCATTCATTATTTTTTAACCTTACACGTTTTATTAAATGTTACCCAAAATATAATTCTTATGATATATTTTATTTTATTTTTCATCACTTGTACAGAAAGTGTCCCTACAGTATTCGGTCTAATTACCGAAGTCAAACCGGACCTCGTACAGCAAAAAGCCACTTTCTGTACTAGTGATTTAAATAAGAATAACGGCACAAGTTCTGATACACATTAAAACAAATTCAAGAATGACTAAACCTTCAGTAGTACATTTAATGAACATATTTTAGATGAGTCTCTTCTATGATATGATAACTGTTTACAAACAGGAATCAAACTATATACAGTAAACCCTCGATATAGCGAACTGTTAGGGGGTTTGATTTTCATAGTTCGCTATAAAGAGATTCGTTATAACCGAGGATTCTTTTTTTTTAATATTTTTTTTTATCTAATGGCCACACTAATTTGATCATATTTCGAAGAAAATTCATTCATTAGAACTAGTTAAATTAATTCGCATTTATGTAATTAATTTTTAGATAAACGACATATTAATTAAACAATGAGATTCAATTATTTATCTGCCAAGTTCACTTGAGAGTTCTTTAGCCTTAGCTTTAATAAGAGGGTCTGAGATTGGTATTTGAGATCTCATTTGTTTAAAGTAATTTATCAATTTTATTCCAAATATTCATGAGCGGCAGAGCGCAGTCGTTTATTTGATGCTGAAGTTAATCCTTGGGCTGTTGTTGAATCTATTTTATCTTTTTTTTTTATAATGGTTGACAATGTTCATTTTGGAATCCCATATTTTTCTGCGAAGGTTTTCTTACTTAGAATTCCCGATTCAATATCCTGGAGAATTTTTAATTTTTCCTCGATTGATAAGGAGGTTTGTGACACGTTTACTAACGAACTCATTGTTACTACTATACTATTGTTACTAATATATATATAAACGACTACAGAACGCTGATTCGAATAATACAGAAGTCGAAACAGAACTGAGCTAGTTTTGAGAAAAAAGTCAGTGGAATTAGAGAGAGAGCAAAAGGAAATCGGATTAGTTAAGAGTAAAAAACCACCTCAATTCTAGAAACTGGAGCCACTTCGTCTTCCCGCACTCATTCTACGTAATCCAGTAAAAAAAAAAGTAATAATAAAAATTCTAGCAGTTCGTTATAACAGAATATTATAATTCTCAGGCATCAAATTTAGTTCGTAGTTCGCACTAACCGAGGATTTCGCTGTAACGAGGAGTTCAGCAGAAATATAATGGTAATTTTGGGGGGATAGTATTTTGGTTCGCTAAATCGAGGTGTTCGTTATATCCGAGTACGTAATAATGAGGGTTTACTGTATTCACACTGGGTTTAACTCAAGTTTTGTATACTTCTGCTCGAATCGACTCAACAACAGCTAAAATATTATAAAATTTCTATTTCAAAGCTGTGTCGATGGCCGACAAATGTACCAAACGAGGAAAACAGCCCACTGATTCGTTTGTAATTAGAAATATCTGAGCAATGTGATAAGAGATAAGAGAGAACATGCCCCGTCTTCGGCTGAGCGAGCCCAAACAATCGCATCTTCCCTTTGTTGCCTTTTTTCCCTCGAGCTCGGGAAACCGTGACTAACGACAATCCCGCTTAACTTCGCTTAACCGAAATCAAGCTCTCTTTTACATCAAGTATTGGTCTGTAAGATAATTGTGTGACTTCACTTTACACGTTTTGATTGGGGTGTGAACCCTCAAGAAGGTAAATTGTACTCCTCAATGACAGGAAGTAGGGTTGGAAGTACCCAGCCACCCCAGGGATGAGTTGACTACCCAATTCGCCATTACCACCCAATTCCCGACTCCCTCCCCTCGCAGTAAAGAAAAAACAGCATTGCATATCCTTTCGCGCCATCACATACATGTCATCAAATTTAGGAAATCACATTTCCAGAATATTGCATTAGGGGAGGTGGAAAAAATAAAATAAAGCTTAACTGTCATCTAGTATCAACTTGCAGGGAAATAATTGTAAATAAATTTTCTCGTAAATTGAAGTACATTTTAACACTGACGTTGTCTTTCATATTCTTAAATTTTGACCGCACCTGCAACCATTTCCTCTTCTTTACTTAACATTTAAATTCATATTTCGTAATATATAAATAATCAATATATATTATAAAGCAAAGTGTACAACGTGCGTGCCGATAAGGCTCATAAACGACTCAACATACGATCAAGAAAGTTATGTCATCGTGAAGCTATATACTAGGTGTAAAATTGAAGAGAAAAGGACTGGAATTTTAAGCCTCTCGCGCCATGTAATTAGACTACCTGAGAATGACATACGAGTTTATGAATGAAAAATTTAGTTTGATCTCCAGACTACCAGGAAGCGCTAGGGTGCGTTTCACTCAATGTTTATTGTTCATTCATTCAGTTCAGTTTGTAAAGGTCATATATTTTTTCAGCTGTTATTTTTAAATTACTAAAAATTCAAGCGAAAATAATTAGTTTCTTCTTTGCTTTCAAAATGAAATAATGATTTTACATCTCTGCATTCAATTAGAAAACCGACTGGATTCGTTACAAAATTAATTTTCTCATAAGAATGCTAACTGATCAACACATTACATTTAATAAATATATAATATATACTTAAGTAAATTTAATGCAATATGAGTGAACATTCCTTAGTAGTACAGTGAGCGAATAAAAACAGACATAAAAAAAGAGATAAATTGAAATTTATATGATCTATATAAATTTAATTTATATAAATCGAAAATTATATTTATATAAATCGAAAATTAT
Source organism: Aelia acuminata (assembly GCA_911387785.2). Taxonomy (NCBI): domain Eukaryota; kingdom Metazoa; phylum Arthropoda; class Insecta; order Hemiptera; family Pentatomidae; genus Aelia; species Aelia acuminata. The sequence continues at coordinate 18,187,384 of OU426982.1, read as the reverse complement.
ATTTATATAAATCGAAAATAAAAAGTTTTAAGTGTTTCTATTGTATGTAATTATGAAAATGAAGTTGGTTTTATTACTATGTATGATGAGCATTCCAGTTGACAAAATGCCTAACTCCAATTACAGCATTTTTTTTACCATTTTTAACTCCCTATAAAGTATATAGGGTTCCTTGTTTAGGCTGATTCTGCAGATCTCCAATCTTAATATTGATACCAAGTTAAAACCGAAGTTTTAAGAAAGTGCTCATTTTATTCTGTATTTTCTTTAATTTTAAGTTTTTCTGTTATTAAAACTACCGGACTATTAAAACTACACAACTACCGGAGCGAAGCCGGGCACCCTAGCTAGTTACAAGTTCTGAAGCCGTAGACAAAGCTAGCCCGAAAAGTTAACAACGAATGCTATAATGAATAAATCCATTGTCGAAAAAAATGGAGGTTCCTTATCTAAAACCAAATAAAAGTAATTTAATACCTCTACACAAATACAAAATCAAATGAAAATTAAATTTATTTTTCTTTTAACATGATCCATCATATAACAGAATACTTGAAGTAAGGATTTTATTGACCCAACATTTCTCCATCTCGAAATTAGAAATATACCTCTCTAAAGTCACTATTAAGATACATATTTGCATCTATTCATTCATAAAAGTTGAGGTGAAATTTATATAGATGGTTAGAGTATATAAAACAAGAAATAAATTTCTCATTTTGAGTTATGCATTATTATTTTCATTTATACTCTTGCCTGAATTATATATATATTTTTTGGAGTTTAAACCTTTATACACCTGGCAACAATTTTATTAAGATACATATTTACATCTATTCATTAATAAAAGTTGAGGTGAGATATATATAGATGTTTAGAATATATAAAACTAGAAATAAATTTCTCATTTTAAGTTATCCATTATTCTTTTCATTTATATTATTGCCTGAATTATATATATATATTTTTTGGAGTTTAAACCTTTATACACCTGGCAACAATTTTATCAACAACAAAATGAATTACTTGAACTAAACATATTATACACAATACAGGGGGAGCATTACCCAGCGTCGTATGTTGGTTTGATATTAGTTAGCATCTATCTACATATTGTTGGTCAGGAATTTTTCACTGCGACATATGACATACATCCATCTCAAAATTTCCTTTATGCATGTTATTATTTAATTAATTATTATTTTATGCAATTATGATTTGACTGATATTTACACAACTAATATCGTATTTATTATATCATCTTATTCATTTAGTCCTGTAAAAAGCATGCTCTGAGGAGGACTGAAAACTTCGTATTCTATAAATATGTAGCTTTATCTTTAACTGTATTCTTGACTAACACTTGGATATGATCATCTTATGATTCATCCCTGTTGCTGTCGATATAATATTACATAGAAGAATCGCTTATAATGTAGCCTTCCTTAAAGCAATACCGCCGAGAACACCTTGGATTAAGTTCGCTTTTCAACTTTAACGATAACAATGACAATATATTAATTGCTACGAAGGAGGGAGGTGAATATTGTCCCCGAGGAGGACGGGGAGGGAGGAGGAGGAGGAGGGTATTTTTCTAAAGGGAGTCCTCCCCGGTGGAGCGGATCGATCCCAGGCTAAGCCCTGCCCTTCTCTCTTGTTATTTAAAGTTCACTCCCTACCATCATCATCATCAACATCCCGCCCCCCTTTCGGGGTCTCTCTCTTGTACTCTTCTCGTCTCAGCTTTAAATAGAAAATGGGGGGGGGGGGGGGGGCAGAGTCGGGGAAAAGGTGTAAATAAATGATAAGCCTATATTGATGGGGCTCGGAATACATGAAAAAAAAAATGAAAAAATAACGATCATTACAACATTGTAGGCAAACCGATAATCGTGAGCCTCCCGACCCCAGAATATCGGATAAAGTCAAATAAGGAGACAAGGAAACACAAAAGACACGTGACACGACGATGAGGAAAAAACTGGGAAAAATTCTAATGGCTGAGGATAAGCTACAAGAATGGATCTGATAAGAATGGAAAACAAAAAATCTTCTGAAAAGGTGTGAGCCTGAAAAGCATAAGGGGGTAATTAAAGGAAATAAAAAACATCTGGTGGGATGCGCGCAACACAAAACTTTCACTTACGAATTTACTTACATGTTATCGAAATCGACGTGTGTTCGATAATATAGAAACGCAATTCCCCAACTTCACACAATTTTCCATGTTTTATATGCTTATATTTGTTGATCTCCATAATTTATAGAGCACCTATATATCAAAAGTTGAAAGTTCTCAGTCAGTACTTTTCGGTTCATTTTTGATTCTTTCTTTTGTTTGTTTGTTTAATGTACCTTTATGCTACTAAGGCTAATCAGACGATGGTACAGTGGGAGTCCTAAATTTTGCCTCACCAGATATTTAAAGTTAGGGACATTTAAGGATTATCTGACATGGTACAGCCTCTGGACCTCCATTTTACGTCCTATCCGAGGGACGTCATAGCCAACGATTGTTTACTCCCTTTAAAAAATCCTAGGGCCACCGCGGGACGCGAACCCGCGACCTTTAGTATTGCAGGTTGCCTTCCTAGCCACTAAACCATGGGTGACCCCTAAAACTTATGGCTATTTTTTAATCATAATGTATCCATAAAAATCTCTTACCCCTCATTCAGTGATGAAGCGGGGTTACCACGCTTATTTCTTTTTTAAGGGACCTAATTAAATCAACAGTCGTGTTTTGTTTTTTTACTGTGACATGAAACAAGTGAAAATGAGACAAAATTTATTAAAGTGCCACCTCCGTTTGACCAAATTTAATGGAATTTCGGCTGACACATCATCATGGGCTTATACATACATCAAATATTCAGTTTGATTAAAATCGTTACAGCCGTTATTGAATATTTGAGGTTTTTGAATAAATAAAAAGAAACAGGTGAAAATGAGTAATAAATATATATATTTGATAGATTTTGATATAATTTCTGTTGTCACAGAAACAATTGATTAATAAGGAAGAATGAAATAGCTGAAACAATAAGCTTCATTCATAAACATAAATAAGCTATTTTTTTTTTTTTTTTTTGCATTTTTATCAAATTCAGCAAATTTATTTAGTACACCATACCACATACGAAAAATTGCTGAAATTCGAAGATCAGACAAAACTTTATTTTTTTCTCTGCTCGCCGTGATATTGCACCCAGATCTTGCGACACTTTTCTTTCCAAGAAAATCCAGAGGGAAGATAATGAGAGAAGCGGGGACAGAGCGATAGAGATAGCCCTAACTGAGTTAGGGGCGTCACTAAGATCTAATAAAAGCCAGAAGGGGGGGGGGGGGCAGGGAGGAGAGAGGAGATATGTTATCTGGCCGGGGGCTTAGGGGGGCGGCTTACCGTATCCCCATTACCCTCCGCCCCTTTATTTTTATTTCACGGCCCCCACTAAAGTTAGCCTTAACGCTCTGTTTACCTCCATTCCTCCTCCCCGACAAATAGTCCCCGAGACCCGTCTTCTAAGCGGGGTCAGCAACGCCAGGTAGGTGCCCAGGATCAAGACGGATTTAAAAACAATAATAATAATAAAAAAAAACTAAAACCTTACGTTACATTACATTCAAACTAAGTGTGCCTGCATAATCATTAAATAAAAATCGCAAATAACATTATTTGTAATCGTTAAACATGATTAAATAAATACATATCAAGATCTCACAATCAAGCTCTCATAGCCTCTACTGTCTTTTCACGCCAAAGGGCACGAAGGAAGAAGCGTTGGGATCTCCTAGAGCTCTACTTTACTCCTTAATAGTCCTTATGAAACAAATATATGAGTAAATTCCAATAACTTTTTTTTTTTTTAGGCCTGATGAAGATTCTGTCTTTTGGTTAAAACGTAGCCTATGTTGTTTAATGTCCCTTTATGCTACTAAGGCTAATCAGACGACGCTACAGTGGGAGTCCTAAATTTTGCCTATCCAGGTATAATTAGGGTACCTATAAATGATACAAGCGATATAACCGAGTACCTGACATGGAACAGCCTCTGGACCTCCATTTTACGTCCTATCCGAGGGACGTCATAGCCAACGATTGTTTACTCACTTTAAAAAATCTTAGGGCCGCCTTGGGACCTTTAGTATTGTAGGTCGCTAAACGCATATAGTTAATAGGTAATACCACTGCATTAGAGCTAGATATCATTACAAACAAAAGAAACACTTGCAGCTGAACGAGGACTCGATATGGGACGATATGTTCCTCGGATATGACGGCATAGCCAAGGATTTTTTACTCCGTTTAAAAAATCCAAGAGTCTCCGCGGGACGCGAACCCGCGACCTCTAGTATTGTAGGTTGCTATTCTCAACACTACACCACACGTAGGCTATGTAAATAAAGAATAAATTTTTCGACAGAAACTCCTGACTATATTATTATCATTACAGAAGGATTTTTAAAAAAACGGTCGAGCATTTCAATATATTGTAACACTTCTGTGGGTTAACAAATATTTATTGAACGAAAATATAACAATATCAATGCCAAACGAATTATGACAAAATAAATATCCGAGCAGGTTACAAAAACTATAACTTTATAGCATACAGTCATATGGCTTGAACTTCACAGTCAAGATAAAGAACTCAGACTCAGACTGTTAAGTCAATTGCTCCTTATATACAGTTGTAAGGAGGGTGTAGAACGTTGTAGAATATCGTGGAACGCCTTAGATGAAGCTCGAACAATCTAAATCCAAACAGTTCGCTCCAACCGCTAAGTTTGTTCCAACAAACGGTCTGGGATGTGTTTTTTAAATCATGTGTTTTTTTATTTGATTGTGGATTTAACGTTACAATATTTATAATTTAATGTTCAAAAAAATGGGCGATAGTCTTTGCATAATATCGAAATAGAATAGTTGGAATGTTAAATTTTATACCATTTCCTTCAACGTGAACAAAGAGAGTTTTATCGTAAAACACAGGTTAGAGAAGGCATTAGGAGTGAGCAGTCCGCTAGCATTCCTCTTTTCCTAAGTAAGTAAGGGAGGACGGAAGGTGTAAGCAGTAAATAAGGTTGCTTACAGCGAGTAGCACGCCCACTAATGAGTGCATATCGCTAAGTGGCGAAGTAGCTGCCAACGGCTGTGTACCTCCTTCCGTACTGGTCCAGGCCAATTAGGGGGGTACCCTAACCCCCCCTCCCAGGAATGAACTATTATAGTTGGTAATATTGTTAAGTTTAGAAGTTAATTAGTTAGTTAAACATATATATTATATAACACAATTTGGGAAAAACCATAAAGAATAATGCGTAAAATAAAAATAAAAAAGTACCTAAAAAATTAATGAAAATCGAAAGATAATTAACAGAAGATAATGATTCCACCAAATATGCAAAAATGATTAAGTGAAGGTTGTGGTTGTGGTAGACATGACCACTATTTTTAACTGATGAGTACCATCTCTTAGTTCAAGTATTCAATGGAAAAGTTAAGTAAAACAAAAGAAAACGCGATAGTTATTTATTTTATTTTTTTTAAGGTGCAGATTTACTAATGTTGACAACTTTTAAAGGAGTTTCGAAAAATAATAGAATTTTGATTTAATTGCACATATTCAACTTTTTTTAGGAATATTTATATTCATATAGGGACAATCACACAACACACATACAAAGTTGTTAGCACTGCGATTGAGAGGATTGCGGATTGCAAGAGATGGGTCGTCAGTCAATGTGTAGCAATGACGTTCTAGGGGTCGTTACATTTAATGATTATTGTCGATTCATATCCCATCGATATACCTATATTTGATATCCGGTTGCAGGAAATTTAGCATCGGATGTCTCAAAAAATCGGCTATATCCTTATGTTTCATAGCAACATCTGGGAAAAAAAAAAAAAAAAAAAAAAATTTGTATTTTTTTAAGCTGTATTATGATTACTTCTCTTTTACTTGTGGGTATCGCAAAAATTAAAAGCCTTATTATCCTATCAATCGTATTTTGAAATCAATTTCTGTAAGGAATAAATGAAACAGAAATTAAAAATGAATGGATCCACCGAAAAACGTTTTAAGTGACAATTATGCAAAGTTGAGTAATCAGTGAAATAAAATCATAGTTTAAAGTTATTGTTAGTTCTGTTGGTGAATTTTTTTTCTCATGTGATTTGTTATGTATACATGTAAAATGACATAATGGAGTACTAGATCATACTATGACGTACTATTATACATTTTAATACATTCATCCAAAAGTGCCACTTCGGCAATTTTATCGCTTAGAACGTTTTTCGGCGGATCCATTCAAATAAAGATGAAATTCTATTTGTTTGTTCTTTATAGAAATTCATACCGTTTGTCCTAAATTCTCCAAATTTTGCTCAGTGTTTTTTTTTTATACCAGGTGTGAACACCTGTCTATATTATAATTGCACAACTTCAGCCAATCACTGGGTATATTCTTTATTGTTATAAAAATCGTTATGATCTTGCTTTACATTAGTTTTTTACGACATAGACGGTTTGAGTCAAAAAATGTCACAATTTATAGATTTAAAAAATGAAATTACCCGGGTGAAACCTATATACAGCTAGTATTTAAATAAAGTACAAAATCGCTGAGAAAAAAAAAATAATTATCTGTTGGCATGAAATACCTTAAGAGAACATAACGCTCTTCCAATGAAAGACTAATGTAACTTTTTTCACCAATTATCTATCGCTTTTTGTGAAATGTGATGATTCGTAAAACACTTTAACGATCAGATAGAGCAGGCGACTCGTAACAAAGGAATATATCAATATAAATAGCCATCAACCCATTTTTATGATTTGCTATAGGTACTGATTCTTTGTGTCTTCCTATGCTAGCCCAAAACGTTATATTTTTGGGCACATGCAGAAGGATTTTATCTAGCATTCATAGCAGGGAGGATCGCCTCGTTTGTCGGGCTTCTCCCAGGTGCGACATTTGCATGAACCCTCAAGAGGGCTGACCCGGAGGACGCTCCGAAATGCCTCCCGGTCAGGATACGATACCCGGAGGGAATGAAGTCGTTTTTCTTCGAGAGGACAGAAAGAATTGCGAGGACGGGCGGGACCAGATTCCTCGAGGCTCTCCTCTTTCCTCCGGGCGACTCAATCTGTCTTTTTTTCCTCCACTCGCCGATTTTTTTTTTTTTTTTTTTTTTTTGTTATCTCTCTCCTTTTTACTTTTTCTTCTTCTCCTTCTTCTTCCAAACACCTCGGCAATTAGCACATTCCCCTTCCACGCCTCTGCCTCGGCCCTGTTTGTCAAATTCTCGGATGCCCTCTCCACTATTGTCCTTCCCCTCTGGTCCAGGTATTCCCGGTTCACAAAGACCATTCCTATGCTGGAGTTATTTTATATAGCATTCCTGAGCATAATTATAATACATTAAGATAATAACTTTGATTCGAATACGTCCCTCTCTTTTTTCAACGCTAAGTTGTACGTGTAAAGTGCTAAGGCATTATACAATTATTTTTACAGTTTTATTTTCAAAAATTTTTTCTACAAAATATTATTCTAAAGAATAATTTATTAAACAGACAACTCCAGAGCAGCCAAACTCTGAGAGTCCAGCAGCCTTTAGTCAATTAGAAATGGACAAGTATGAGCTGACATATATAAAATGTATAACAGTGTATTTTAGCATATGACATTGATATATTTATTGTAATATTTATTAAAAGGCCATCAATCATACGATTGAGAAATTATTTATGTTTTGAGAATGAGGAAACAGCCCCGAAACGTCAACATGTTATGCTGTAAATAAATATTTATGGTGAAAAAGGAAGGTACTTTTGCTAATTTATTATCAAATAAAATTTATGACGCAAAAATAATGAAATTCGGGATCGTTAGGGGAGGTCAGGAGTTACTGAGCTGCACAGAGATGGCAGGTTAAAAATAATTACGAGCCTTTCAGATGATAAAGATATAAAAATTGCAAAGAGTTTGTCAGCGGGGGGTGCATTCAAACAGGTGGTTTATCACTTGTTTTGTTCTGTTTCCCAAAGAGCGCGCACCTTCAGGCTTTAACTGCCTCGCTTCAAACACCTGCCTCCAGCCATAACGACAGGAAATTCCCCTTCTCCGTTTATTTAAACATAAATTATAGTCGATTGTCTTAATGAAAACATAAAGATAATGATATCACGACGTTTAGTATCTTTGAAGAAAATATATTGATCGTCTCGCTCACATTGTTTCACAAAAAAAATCATCTGGTGCGTGCGCGCAACACACAACTTTCACTTACCAACTTACTTAGATAAGAAATTGACGTGTTTTGTTAAATATCATTTCCCCAAGTCCCCAAAGTAACACATTTTTCTACATTCATATCTTATTTTTATTAATCGTTAAAGCCGTTTTTGAGTAAATAAAAAACCCCGTGAAAATGATACAAAATTTATTAAGTAAAGTCCCCCCCTTCGGTTGATCAATTTTGATGAAATGTTGGCTATCACATATTTGGCATATACATCAATCAAATACCCAGTTTGGTCACAATCGAGAAAGCCGTTTTTGAGTAAATAAAAAAAGCACGTAAAAATGATACAAAATTTCTTAAGTAAAGTGCCCCCTTCGGTTGATCAATTTTGATGAAATTTTTACAGACATATCTCGGGCATATAAATAGAACAAATACTAAGTTTAATCAAAATCGTTAGAGCCGTTTTTGAGAAAATCAAAAAAACACGTGAAAATGTTACAAAATTTATTAAGTAAAGTCCCCCCTCCGGTTGATCAATTTTGATGAAATTTTTACAGTCGTATCTCGGGCATATACATACATCATATACCCAGTTTGATCAAAATCGTTAAAGCCGTTTTTGAGTAAATAAAAAAAACACGTGAAAATGATACAAAATTTATTAAGTAAAGTCCCCCCTCCGGTTAATCAATTTTTATGAAATTTTTACAGTCATATCTCGGGCATATAAATAGATGAAATACTCAGTTTAATCAAAATCGTTAGAGCCGTTTTTGAGAAAATCGAAAAAAACCTAAAAAGCTATTAAGTAAAGTACCCCCTCCCTTTAAGTAATTTTGATGAAATTTATGCTGTCACATCGCGGGCATATACCTACACTAAATACCCAATTTCAGGATCGCACGGTTTATAGTTTTTGAGCTAGTCTGTTCACATACACACACACACACACACACACACACACACACACACACACACACACACACACACACACACACACACACACAGAGAGAGACCATTTCGCGGGACTTGGTCATTTCGACTCAGGGGACCCCAAAACGTGTATTTCCGTTGAAAACCGGAAGTCGAATTTTTTCACGATCGCAATACTTCCACTTAGGTACTATATATTCCATATATAGGTAAGTGAAAGTAAAAAAAAAAAGTAAAAATCATTTTGAGACTGAGCATAAATGTTAATACCAGAACATTAATTATTTTAATACCGCATTAAAAATTCACTGGTGTTCGGGCAAAAGGGGATAAGTCATCGAATGTGAAGCTTTACCGATTTACCAAGCCATTGGAAATCATTATAAATTCCTTTTCATTGTATTTTTTTATTCCACAATAATAAATAAAACTATATTCTTTCAACAGAGACTGTAATAAATTATAGTCAATAATGAATTTTAAAAAGACGATACAAAAAAAAAAAAAATTTTAATGGCTTAACCCCTTTGCCCAAACATGAATGAATTGAGATATAAAAAATCTGGTGCGTGCGCGCAACACACAACTTTCACTTACCAACTTACTTAGATAAGAAATTGACGTGTTTTGTTAGATATCATTTCCCAAAATCACACATTTTTCTACATTCATACCTTATTTTTATTAATCGTTAAAGCCGTTTTTGAGTAAATAAAAAACCCCGTGAAAATGATACAAAATTTATTAGGTAAAGTCCCCCCTTCGGTTGATCAATTTTGATGAAATGTCGGCTATCACATATTTGGCATATACATTCATCAAATACCCAGTTTGGTCACAATCGTGAAAGCCGTTTTTGAGTAAATAAAAAAAGCACGTATAAATGATACAAAATTTATTAAGTAAAGTGCCCCCTGCGGTTGATCAATTTTGATGAAATTTTTACAGACATATCTCGGGCATATAAGTAGATCAAATACTAAGTTGATTCAAAATCGTTAGAGCCGTTTTTGAGAAAATAAAAAAAACACGTGAAAATGTTACAAAATTTATTAAGTAAAGTCCCCCCTCCGGTTAATCAATTTTGATGAAATTTTTACAGTCATATCTCGGGCATATAAATAGATGAAATACTCAGTTTAATCAAAATCGTTAGAGCCGTTTTTGAGAAAATCGAAAAAAACCTAAAAAGTTATTAAATAAAGTACCCCCTCCCTTTGAGCAATTTTGATGAAATTTTTGCTGTCACATCGCGGGCATATACCTACACTAAATACCCAATTTCAGGTTCGCACGGTTTATAGTTCTTGAGCTAGTCTGTTCACACACACACACACACACACACACACACACACACACACACACACACACACACACACACACACACACACACACACACACACAGACACACACACACACAGACCATTTCGCGGGACTTGGTCATTTCGACTCAGGGGACCCCAAAACGTGTATTTCCGTTGAAAACCGGAAGTCGAAATTTTTCACGATCGCAATACTTCCACTTACTATATATTACATATATAGGTAAGTGAAAGTAAAAATAATTAAAGGGAAACTGAATATCGTTTCAAAAATCTTACAAAGCTATCTTATTTATTAGGTCATATTTATGATAACTCATTAATATTCAATTACCTATATTCATTATCGTTGCTTTTAAGCATGATTTTTAAATTGTACATAATTATATTTATCTTGCGCGAAACAGACGGTGATTGTATGACAATTATTTTGGGCTACTGAGTCTGTATGGCTCAATAATCCTTTGTTTAGTCTTTTTTAATTTTTATATGTATCTGCATTTTTTACAAAACTGTAATTTTTCTCTCGTTTTTTTTTTTCAAAGTTTTTGTTTGTTGGTTTGGGTTAAAGCCGGTTTTACACCAACCGTCCATAGTTTTGATAATGCTTTTATTAGTAAATCGTCACCCAGAATAATATTAATGACTTGACTGAATAAAATGCAATAATAAAAATAATATTGAGCCTGCCTAGAAGCCTTTTCAATAGAATTGGAGATTTCTAAAAACGCATTGACACATTGTTCCTGAGATTGCCCTCATTTCTGTTCTGATATTTTGCTTCAATTGCGTTGGATTCGTCGGTTTCTTTTCGTATACCCTACCTTTTCAGGTATCCCCACAGAAAGAAGTCGAGAGGACTGAGATCGGGACTCAGGCCAACTAATGGTGCCTCTATGAGAAATCACTTTGTTTTGAAATAATTCGTTTACCGTAGCAATTGATAAGTCTGAGGTATGGCAAGCTCACTATTTACAGTACTATTTACTGCGTTTGAGATTCGAGGAGTGCCAGCAGCGTTATGGTGGACACCTAGACGATATTGTTTTTTCTAAATAAATTTCCAGCTCATTGTGGTTAAATAAAAAATAAACATCCTACCTGATATTCTATATTTGATATTTTATTCAACTTTCAAACCCCGAATACTCTTTTTGGACACCTTGTATTTATTCCAATTTTATTTCTATAATTCCAATTCTAATAAGCCTTCACCAATTCTATGTAATTCTCGCAAAGGAAGAAAAAAAAAAGAAAATAAATTTATCCTATAAAGCTGCACTTTTCAATTCACAAGAGTGTCATAAAAAAGAATCCATTTTGTACCTGAAAGAAATGGAGGGATATTTGTTTCTGAAATTCAATAAAATTATTTAAGGTGCCCCTCTGATAGTACCTAATCCTGAAAGGAAATCAAATCATTTAACCGGGTTTTCAGTTTAAAATGGCAAATAATGCATCGTTTCTTGTAGAGCTAGAAATTAAATAGTCAGATGGTTTCGAATCCATAATACAGAGGAATCACCTTGATTAAGTTTATCAAATTCCAAAACGGTGATCTCAATTAGATGACTTAATAGTTATTATTTGATTCGGCTCATCAAAGAACAATAAGTTACTCAACTGATGGTACTAATACATTCAGGGATCGTTTAAAAGGAGTCGTTACAATGCTGTTATTTATCATAACGGCTATTAAAAAAAAAAAAATCAAATTAGCATAGGGATTGAGTGAGAGAGAGAGAGAGAGAGAGAGAGAGAGAGAGAGAGAGAGAGGGAGAGAGAGAGAGCGCAAGTGATGTTTCGGTTATGGGCAGGTCCAGCAATTAAAAACGCGGGCGAATCAAATGCTTCTTAAACCTGAATATAATTAATATAAGATGACTGGAGGAATTATTTATGAGATGAAATAATTGAAGGTGTCATTTAAATATTGGGCGGGACAGAGGAACAATGAATAAAGACGTCTACATTTGGGCCCCGCTTTCGTGTGGGTGTAACCTCAAAACAGGCAAGGCGAGTACAGTATCCCATGCCATATAAAAAGCCAACCGAGAAAAAAAGCAAAATTTTACAAAAAAAAGTCTATTTTAAAGTTAATATTGTTAATATTCATCTTACGAGGAACCAGAATTTCCAAATATACCTTTCATGAGTAAATAACGTAAACAATAATGAGTAAACTAATCATTGATGCGTTTTGTGTGAAACAATAATGAGTTTGTTCCAAACAATAGAAAAATTGAATAATCCATGAATTCGGGAGGGTAGTTCTAGGAGTTGATAAATGTTGAGCGAAGTTTAATGTTATACTTACTGTCCGGTTTAAATAGTACGTTCTACGTAATATTATTAATATCATAAAGTGTGACATTCTTTCATAATTGTCTAAAAAATTAAAAAACATCCTTTCTCTATATTTTGTAACATTTCTGTAGTGTTTCAGCAAATGTTGATATGTCAAGAAGTAAATGCAGAGTTTTAAATATCATTAAAACCAATAGTAAGCAATATACCAGATTTTTCGAATTCTTGATTAAGAAACAGTAATAACTTAAGGTACCCTTAAGGCACTAGAAACATATCAAGTACAAAAACTATTTTTTTTTTTTTTTTTTTTTTTTTTTTAAACCGAACATACCTACCAACGCTTGCCCAAATCGTACTATTATTATTATTGGTTATAATCCCCTATTGATAATAATTATAAAATCCTTACCCATCAGGTACAGGAGAGAAAAAGAATAAGAAACTCACCTGCAACAAAAAAAACAAAGAAAATTAAAATAAATACAAGTATTATAAGTATATAAGTATTACACTAAGCAAAATATTTAAATATATGAGGCGTAAAATTCCAAGTAAAAGTCCATTTCCAGATTTTTATTTTTTATTTTTTTTTTAAATAGTTTTTCTATTAGATTATCGATAAGTGGAAGGATTTTTTTCCAAAAGAGGTTAAATCATATTGTAAACGGCCCTACAAAAATTAGTTCTGTTCCAAATCCAGCCAGGTAATCTATAGAAAAACTATTTAAAAAAAAAAAATAAAAAATTAAAATCTGGAAACTGGACTTGGCTGGTTTTGGAATCATATGTTAAAAATTATATTTTAAGACTTTTGCGAGTTCAAATAATTTTGATTAAAGAAAAATTATACCTCACAATAACAGACAAATAGTAATAGCTCAAATTATTAAGAAGATTGCAGTATCAACTTGCAACGATACAGAAACATAAAAATAAATAATTGATGCGATCTTCAGAGCAAGACTAATTCTCCAGTCCATCGCTCCTTAAGGTTCCAGAGAAGCATAGATCATTCTCGAACAGTCACGAACATGTACTAGAACAGTGTGGTCCAACAAAAAGTTTTTTGTTTTTTTTGGACGTTAAAATATTAAAGAAAAATTGATTTATTGATATCAAAATATATTGGATTTAGCAATTTATAGTTATCATCTCATTGCGCAATATTTTAAAAACATTAAGACAGCCTATTAAAAATTGTAAATAAACCGGAAAAATTAGGTTGAAATAATATGATATCAAGAAAATAGTTTGATAATAAATTAAGTAGAGTCGTTGGAACGAACCAGATGGGTGTGGGGAGGGGGTGGATTGCTGACGAAGAGCCTTACTTAAAGTTAGTCAACTATATTTCCAAACTGTCAGCAAACTTTCTCATTCGGTTTCTTTTTAACTCTGTAATATCCTACCCAACTTGTTTAATACTGTCTGAGAAATTCCTACTGTTTTTAGAACAATCACTATGTTAATCGGCCTTATGCAGGGTAAACCGTACAGTTATTGGCACCCTTAAGACTACATTTGTGTGGTTAAATTAAAAAAAATAAAAAATACTTTTTATAAAGGGGTCAAATAGAAACGTCCTCTAGCTCCTCATTATCTATCCGAACAGAGACACAAGAGGTTTTTTTGTGTCAAAAGTTCGATAGTTTTACAATATGGCAATATTTATTGTTAAAAGTGTCAAAACCTAGTTATTGGGACCCCAATTATGAAATCTTCCCTTTGTTTAGTCTTACTTCATAGATGACTTAGAGGACTCTTCAAACATTAGACTCATGTATATCTTGTAATAAAATTAGGGCTTCTTTACCTATTTCTAAAAGTTTAAGTTGGGGTGCCAATAACTGTATGGTTTACCCTATAATAATAGTAAAAAAATATGTGTGTTTATTATACTTTACATTTGCACATATTTTACTATTTTTTAGTTTTGGGACTAAATAAATAATTTTTTTAATAATTGTACAAAAATAAAAACCAGAGTATAATTTTTGGCCTAGTTTTCTCAAAGGAGCTATTTTACGACTAAGTCACTAATTTGAAAAGTTATATTTTTTAATTCCATATCTGTACAATTTACAGGAATAAATGGGACAAATAGGAAAAAAAATAAAAAAATTAATATATGGAATTGGTCAAGATCATAGGCTAAGGCCATTTCTTTTAAAGAACGAAAAAGGATGCGAATTATACCATTACCATCCATGTCAAATATGTAAATATCTATAAAAATATAGAAGGGATAGGTATGCCTTCTTTGCTATTAATCGCGACATACGTAGGAATTAGTTATCTTTAATTTAAAATAAATTTTAAATGAGTGCCATTATTTACTTGTGGCTTGTAAAATACTATTTGGTACTACAAAAGCAAAATGATTTTCCAAAATAATAAGAATAAATAATAAAAAAATGGTATATTTTTTCCTATTTAGTTGAATAGTTAAGGCTACTTGCTAAAGCTATTATTGAAATGACCCAGAATGAATGAGGAGAGAGTGGGTGCCTTTGTGCATAACCCTTTCTATGCCTGGCCCATGACAAAGTACTCAGAACCGCCTTAGTACTCTTAGGGCATAAAGGATTCGAACTCGGCTCGAGAATGGAAGAAGAGCCTCCTCCGGGGACTTTGATTGCTCATAAAACATTCAATTATATCGGGGAGAGGCAGGTTCCCACGCCGTAAGGGGGTGGGGGCAGATCAAGCCCCACATAAAGGGGACTTTTACAGCCCCTTGTAAAGTTAGCGGGGGGGGGATGTACTTAACTTACAGTGAACACTACCTGCTTTATGATTGATGGCTGAAGTCCTATGCACTTACTGTCTTTATTAAATTCCTTCTACTCCAGGAAGCTTATAGTTTTACTATTATTATAATATTAGCGTTTTATTTCTTTATAAATATTAACATTTAAAAATATATCATTAATTATTATGTTTAGTAATAAAACGGTAAAATTGTGTTTCCCAACCGATAAAATTCATATTAAAAAAAATTCATTCTATTGTTATAAATTCAACCCTGAAACGGTGAACTCTAACATTAACATTTTGATTTTGTTTACCAGAAGGGTAAAAATGAAGGGCTTATGCCCTCCACTTAGCTTCAATAATTAGCATTGCACATTACAACTTCTAAATTTCGGGAAATACTTAACAAGATAATGAGATCAATAACCCGCATCAGACTAGAAAAACTAACAAAATCAATGTTATTAACGTTTCTAAAGCACCAGTGGGATGCTATGCAGACATGCTTAACATCCAACTGCTGCAAAAACCCGTACAGCCTCTCAAGAGGCTGGGTAGAGTGAAATAGTTATTTACATCAACAGTACAGAAAGTGGCTTTTTACAGTACGAGGTCTGGTTTGCACTGTAGGGACACTTTCTGTACAAGTGATGTAAATTATTTTACATCATACTTAAAAATAAAATAAAATACATTATAAGAATTTTATTTTGGGTAACATTTAATATAACGTGTAAGGTTAACAAATTATGAATGAAAATCATATGGTAAGACCTATTGATGAATCGTCTAAAATCTACATATTTATATTTATATTAATTGAATCCTTCAAATGGTAATTGAATGTCACGTTTGGAGTAGTATACTTTTTATAATTCATATTATATAATGGATCGTCTCTAAATAGATCAACTTTTCATTATTCCTGTAGTTTATTATATTCAAATACGTATCTGTTTCGTGATTTTGAAGGAAGTTCTTCGGTACCTTCATTTCATTGATCAAATATAGTTTTGTCAATCAAATGTCCAAATTTCTCAAACTGACACCGTACATTGCCTTGGTCTTACTCTTGACAGAAGGATGACCTGGGGCCCGCATGTTAAGATGAAACGAAAAACCCTTAACAAACGACTCACCCTACTTTACTCCCTTTTTTCTAAAACCTCAAAACTAGGACTACGACAAAAATTAAATAAATATTTATACTTAATGAAACCAATATGGACTTACTCTTCACAGATATACGGTACAGCCAAAAAGACCCACTTACAAAGAATTCAGACCTTTCAATAAAAAATATTAAGACTCATAGTTAAAGCACCATGGTACGTGAACAACATTACAATACATACTGACTTACAAATGCAAACAGTAGACCAATATATAAAGACACTCTACAAACGTTTCCATACACACTTACACGGTCATTTCAATCAACTGATTAGAGGTATGGCAACAGCTGATATGCCCATACCTAGGAGATTAAAAAGGCGCTGGATGAGAGATCTCCTTCGTTAAAAATCCAGGTTACCTGAAACAAGGCAGACAAGAGGTACTGCTGGGTGCTATCCTTCCCCATGCCTAACATGCCCTTATTCAAATTAGCACACCTCACATTTGCTGATTGTTGATCTTTATTGACAGGCGCAAATTAAAGTTATGAAGCCAAAAAAAAAAAAAAAAAAAAAAAAAAATATATATATATATAGTTTTGGGAATATTGACTGCACTAACTTCAGATATATTTAAATTAAATTGATAAAAAGGTTAGTAAGCTTTTTAAGAGTTTTATTAACATGTGTTTTCTTAATTAACTTCTTAACATGTGTTTAGTCTAGAAAGAAATACTTTCATAAGCAGTATTATGTAAATAAATAAATAAGTTCTTGATTAAGCCTTGACTGATGCTTTGAATTATTCCTTACTTAAAAACTTTTATAATTATATAATTATAATTATAGCATCATTTCATTATGCTTAGTGCATGGAGCGTGTACACATTAACAAATATACAGCTATTATACAGGGTTTCTGTATGAGGGAAAGAAAGAAAAAAAAAACTTCAATAATGTTCTTCTGAAACCTTCATCGACATAGCTATCGGGCACCAAAGAATTCAATCATTGCAATGAAAGGTATTGCGAAGAACAGTCGCAGCACTACAGAGGATGGGATGGGATGAAGTTGTGTCACTCCTAGCTAAGTGCTATGCCCTAGTCTGACAATTCTTTAGGTGGGTTATGTACATGTAAACTTTCATTGGAGCTAAAATGTAGAGAAATGTCTTAATTGGGTTGAACGTTCCTTGAAAACCTAGAAATATATATATATTTTACTGAATATACACGAGAGGCGGTATTATAGGATGAATGGAGTGACCTAGACTAAAATGTAAAAGACATGGAAAGGAGAAAAAGGAAGGAGAATGGAGGGAGCGAGAGAGAGAAACGGGAGATTTAAGTTTGTATTTAAAGTGAAGTAGGAGTTTGGAAAAGATTTAAGTTAGCTTTAATTAAACTAATCCGGAGAGAAGGGGCGTAAGTTAGGATTTATTCGGGGGGCGAGGTAGAGGCAAGATCTGTAATTGGGATCGCTCCTAAAGAGTGCGCCGCTGGGTCCCTACGGCACAGGGAAGCAATTTAAACGAGGGGGGGGGGGGCTAGGAGGGAGCTGTGAATTTAATTACGAGAGAGAGAGAGAGAGAGAGAGAGAGAGAGAGAGAGAGAGAGAGAGGGGAGGGAGGGAGGGAGGAAGGGCGAGTGTAATTTGTGAAAGGGTTTAGCCGAGGAGGAGAGCGCACATGCTACACAATCGATAGCTCATATTATGGAGGCGGTGTATTTCGGACACGTATTTGGGCCCTATATTGCTAATATCTATCTCGGGGAGGGCTAGCCTCAGCGACGTGTCCCCGCCCTTTAATATCCAACATTACACCACCGCCTCTTTCTACTACCACAATTCTTTTCTCCACCCCTTATACTTGCAACGTAGACTTACACTACATTATAATATTTATATATATTATATACATCAGATATAAATGGGAGTAGCTCAATATAAACACGGACAGGAACAAAAATGAAATTATTCAGGTGCATACTCAAATACTAAGGAAAGAAAACCTTAAAGGGAAATTAATAAAGACAGAATAATTGATTAACTTAGTGGATGAACATATAAAGGACATTTCTATTTCTGCGGACATTACTTGTTTTTTATACAAAACATCTTCATCCGCAAAACTCTTCATTACTCTATTACCTCCTTTTTGATACTTATTGTCATCACTAGTATGAAAAGTCGTTGTTTCCAGTGCGCGGTCTGGCTTATCATGCGAGGCGTAGCTGAGCGCTGAAATTAGACAAAGCACCGAAAACCCACTTTTTGTACGTGAGACGAACAATACTTTTCATCATACTGTTCATACTTGAGTACAATAAAAAACGTTTTTTACTTTCATAAGAATAAGAAATTAAATTGACAGTTTTTTTATTTTTAAACATGTTTATTAAGCTAGAACAAAGATACTTACATATTAACATTAATATCTATAGTACGACATTTATTTAGAATTAGATCGTTTAAAGCTTCTCGTGCTTCTTCTAAACAACTCCTGTTATCCGCATGTTATTTTGCACTCCAATACAGTGTTACAAGTTACCTCTTAAGATCAGGCCACACATGTCCGCACCGCAGCACGGATCTGATTCATTTACGATGGATAGATGGTAACCGTTAACACACGCGGATGCGGATGCGGACATCTGAAGCCTGACCTTAAGACATAACTAAAGGTAATATGTAAGTTAAAATAAAAATATTCTGAACATAACCTATAAAAACGATTAAAATTATATATTACTCAGAGTGTTCGAATACTTTCTGCACTGACTGTATCTTTATTAACTGTGTAAAGGTCAGGCCACACATGTCCGCACCGCATCCGCATCCGCGTATGTAACGGTTACTATCTATCCTTGCTTCAGATCCGTGCTGCGGTGCGGATGCGGTGCGGACATGCGTGGCCTGACCTTAATAGACAGATGTTTATTAATATGTATTAGTAGTAGGTGAGGTTAGTGCACCGAAAAGTACCACTTTATTTAAAACACATGTTTAGATGCAGCGTAAAGGAAAAATTTATTTTTTACTTTTTTTTTTATATATGAGATGCAAAGATTTGATTTCTTTTAAGTTGACACATTGCTTTATCCCCTTGTAACTTTTTGTTTTATAGGAGTTACAATTAACCTAACAGAACTAAATAGGTTGAATATATGATTGAGTTTATGCAATTTGTATGATCTATTTTGTTTGTTTATTATAGATTTGAAGATATAATGATGAAAATTACGATAAATTACTACAGAAACAAGGTTTGACAAAGTAATAGAGCTAAGTTACAGCTGATGATACGTGGATATAGAAGATATACAGCCCAGCAACTAGACCAACGGGATACCAACAGTGAGCGATCGGACGGTAATGAGGGGGGCTAGAACAAGTGCTGGAGTGCCATATTGATCCATGAGAGAGGGTGAGTGTGTATCAGTGTCTGTATGTGTGTGTGCAGGGGAAAGGGGGGGGGGGGGGGGGGAAGCAGGGAATCATCCTAACAAGCTCCACATCCAGCCGCGGTGGAAATTTAATATAGCAGGAAGGGGGGCTCCTTGTTCTCCGCCCCCCTTCTCGGTACCTACCAATTACCTGTTCCCTATATCCCTATCCACCTCTCCTCATTATAATAATATCTTTCTCCTCCCCTCTGCCTCCCACGCCAATATAGTTGCGTGGATAAATGAAAAGTCCTGAAAAGCGAGATGGAAAATTAAAAGGTACGTCGGAGAGGAAATGGACAGAACCTAACTACTGAGTTCAACGAGGATATAATGATGAGCCTGGATTTACGTAACATTATCGGCAGAAAAAATAATAATCAAAAATTTGATCAATATTCTCAAACTAGAGGATCATCGTTTTGGTGGAAAAGCCATTGAAGACGGTTTATGTAGAGCGTCTAAAAGGCTATTCTGCTAAAGAAAAAATCGGATTAAATTAGAAATAAGTTGAAAGTAATTTAAATTTAGTACTTGGTTTTTATTGTTTAATAAATTAAAATGTTTTGAAAATAAGTGAATAATTGAGGGGTTGTCAGGGATAAAGTAGTAAGTCAAGAAAACCCATTTAATACATAGGGAGAGCATTAAACGATTTTGAACTGCTAAAATTAAGTTTATTCCTGAAAAGCATGTTCCGGTGTTGACAGCAACTAAACCACTTTAAACATTGACTTACTACTCTTCCTATACTGTTGGCATGACTACTACATGCTACTTTTTTTCAGTGAAAATCTCAAAATCGATTTTTTTTTTTACTTACTACCTTTTCCAAGTCAATGCCTCATTCGCATTTTATTATATAAGAAATTGCAGCGCGTTAGAAATAAGTAAATAATTCGTAACTGAAATGATTCTTTACGTTGAGTGTAAAGAATGCATTCTTTACACGTGTAAAGGAATCATTCATTACTCATAAATAATTGATGTAATAACATTAACGGAACAACTGAAGCACATAACTGGCTACAATCATTCAACACGTTCACGCCGGGACTGTTTAATGTTGTTCCCTCTATTGGACGGGAGCTATTCCAGCGCATTATGCAGTATTGGCAATCCAACAATAATAAAATAAATAATATAAAATACTATCCTACTAGTTATGTTTATAATATGATATTAATTATAATTGTTATTAAAAAATAAATGTTTATACCTTTTTAAGTATATGGATATAAATATAAAAAATAAATGAATTTACGTTGAATTTTCATTATTTAAATTATTTCTACTTTCTTAACACTTTGGCTGCCATGTCACCTGAAATAGAATAACTGTTATCTTGTCAGAGAATTAAATATTAAAATTGTGTAGAAAAGAGAGCGTGACTCTCATGTATTCTTTTTCGGCAGTCAAAGTGTTAAAGGTCTAATTATTTCTAGCCTGAGCCGCCGGTGGTACACGCCGCCCCATGAAGCAATCAAGTGTGAGCCACCGGTGGTACACGCCGGCGTGAACGTGTTAAACATCCGAGTCCGAAGTTTCCAGTAAAACAAAAATAGGGATGATCGCACGTTATGATAGTGAATGAATAGAGGTTTAGGTAATTTTAAAAATACATCTCAATAACATACCCCGTGCAAATTACTCAGAATAGAATTAGGATTTTTTTTTTTTTTTTTTTTTTTTTTAAGAATCCTCCCACCGTCGAATGAGATTCATAAACACCTCAAGTTGACCACCTCAGCCATGTTTCCGACCCTCCCAATTAAGCGAATCCTGAGAGCTGCGATAAACTGGAAGGGACATATGAAAATAAGGACGGATAAATAAGATGAGATCTAATCGGCGGAGAGGGGAAGTGTCCGCGGTAACGACCCGCTCGCCGATATACGAGGAGCACCCTAAAGGTTAGTAAATCTGGCGAGTTGTGATAGGGCGGTGAGGGGGGCCATAAGGGGGGGGGGAGGATTTCGGTCGCATTTGCCTTGTAGATTGTGAGCCCCCCCTCCATCCACACCTCGCCTTATTGGATTAGCATTTAATTAACTCATGTCCCACACTCGCTACGTTCCTCGTTCCTTGTCCATCAAAGAGGATACAGTAGAGTTGCCACTACTTTAGGATCACTCCGAATAACTTCCATGCACAATTCCGGTACCGCGGACGATAGTTAGCAAAGAATGAGAAGAAGAATTTGGCAAGAGTTGACGAAAGGTCTGGTCACGAAAAATGAGCTCCCCGCGGCGAGCCATCACTCTCCTGACAGCCAAGAGGAAGCAAGATTGCGCTCTGCTAAAGAAACCTTCCCTTTCGCTAATGGCGCTTTGCAAAATTTAGCAATCTCTATATATATATATAAGATCAGGCTTTGTCCTCACTGACAGAATCAACGCAAAACAAAAACTACTAATGATAGAAACTTGAAGTTCGGAATTTAGATTTTAAACGCGATGTAGGTAACCACTAAGAAAGGAATTTCAAAAATGTAACCTCCAAGGGGTTTAAATGGCGAAATTATCGTTTAACTCTAACGGACTCCTATTTTTGCACTTCGAGAAAAAATATCTATTTTGGACTCATTTTAAAGATCTTGATACGACGAGTTTAACTCGAACGCTCCTACGGGGCGTCGAAAACCATGTTTAAAGCCGAAAAATGAAGCGTTCACGACGAGTAAGCATTTCCAGCATCTCCTTCTCTTCTACCAAGCCGGCAGCTTCCCCCTCCAACATTCCACCTACCGTAAGCTCCGATCCCTGTTATGTTGTTAATATGCTCGTATAACATATGTTGTCAATATATTTTACATTAACATTTTATATTAAATCAATACCAAGATAATGATCACAGAATTGATTTTAAAGGCTCGCAGGCAAAGCCGCGACGGGGAATGCTAGTATCATATAAGAGGGAAATACTTTATTCAAAATGAGTATTGTTGCCCTAGTGTATCGAGTTGCTACTCGCGTAGCATACTTATCAAGCAGTAAGGACGTTGCAATAAGGATCGCTAAACAAAAAAAAACAACTATTTTTCAGAAGTTTTTTTCCCATTGCTTTGATATCCGTCAGCTGCTTTATATTATTATTAAAATGTTTCAGGAATAGAATTTTCTTGCACAGATATAGTTGAATAAAATTGGAACATAATCAGGTAAAAAACAAGTACTGGTATATTAGAGAGTAAAATCGCTTTTTTAGAGTTAGACCAGTCATGCATTGTATTGTAGGAGTGATGAATTTATTCTTTGGCCACTTGTTTTTCCTTCTTCATTTTCCCTAAAGTGTACTTCTTAATGAAGGAAAGAGGTTTTGTTTTGTTTCAATAAATATGGTGATGTAGAATATTATAGAATTTTTAATGAAAGAATTGTAAATAATGTTGTAGAAAATAACTTGAATTGAATAATATATGAATGAATGAATGATTTATTGCTTAAGTAATTACTTTTTACAATGGAGAATGGCCCGTAAATTTTAATTAACTTAATAATGTCCTTTTTTAAGATTAATATTCAAATTAAATTAATTCTACAGTAGTTCTTACACACCATTTCACTAAAAAAAATTATATTTGATTATTAACAAATTATAAATAAATAAATAATAACGAGCTTTTCCATAAAAAAAAAAAAGACAATATCCTATGATCGAACAATGATATCTAAATACAATAAGCTGAATAGTAACAAACATAAATATATATTATTCCTTTTAAATTTAAAGATCACTAATTAGTTATAATGAATAAATACAATACAGTTTAATTTTTACTTAGTATGAATTTCCTCTCTCCCTTTCTGTTAATAAATATGAATAATTTGTGTTTAATTGATATGTTTTGCCAGATTATTTTAATTAAGTATATACTGTTTTAATAAAGGAATAAATAGCGTTTAATTTATCGATACTGTCAATATGGAGAATATTTTCCAGTGAAAGTAGATCATCGTTGAAGAACTATTTAGCTACGCAAGTAATTGTTTCTGTAATAAATGGAATATGAGCATTCTAATCCTTAAATCCGTCCAATATATGTTCCTTGCGACTTTCACAAATATCTTACGATTTTATAATTTCAATTCTTTTATTTTTTTCACATAATCAAGTTTTACATAATCATTGTTTTCGAATTTTAGCTAAATATCCTAAAATTATATTTTCAAAAATGGTTTGTAACTGTTCCTAACCACATAAGTTAATAGTTTCTTTCAATGCTATATGTTTACCCTTGGTAACGCTGTAATAGTCATTTAGCGGATTAAAATACAAGAAAGTATCAGTTTTTTTTTTTTTAAGTGCTATAAAGTAATCGTTTTTGTATGGATTTGACTGATTTAAGAACGCGTGTCTTTACTGTGATGAATAATATTTAATACTAACTTAATCTACCATTAACAGATATACTAATACATTATTAAAATTAATATATATAATTATTAATGATTATTTTTTCAACAATCAGTTGAGCTACTAACTGTTAAATACCCAGAGAGATAGGTGACAGAAGTGAAGCGAGGAACGAGGTCCACCAAGACTCAATCAGTCACGGCTCCTTAGCTGGGATGAAAAAGGTAATTTCTACAACAATGCACTAACAGTACCGCCCCCCCCCCCATAGTTTAGTACCCACCATTTACCATTACTATTTCGACTTCTCAACTTTTTTTCTCATCCTAAACTTTTTCTTTTGTCCCCCCTTTTTAATAGTCTTTTTAACCAACGGTACGATGTCTATTGTGTCCAGTTACAACTCTCTTTTTTTTCCTTTTATATATTTATAGACAATATCTTTTTACACCTCTCACAAAAAAGTTATCATTTGATTAAAGTACATTGTACCATGTAAATGTTAAAATACTTTAGACGGAGAACCAGTATTATTATTAATACAGGAGAGCTAAAGGAAATAGGCAGTACGTATATCGTGGAAACGTTACCGACGAAGCGTAATATGGTGCGGAAGCAGGGGGAGAATGCTGAGGTTTAAAAAGGCTGCCTGTGTAAACCCCCCTCCTGCCCACCATCCCCCCTGGTATTAGGGACCCGGGTCCAAATTTAGCCCCCAAATCCCAAGCGGGGCTAAAATAAGCCCAGCCCCCGGGATATATACACAGACAGCCGTACGGAGGAATGTACATAGATAGATATATATTATAGCAGTGGCCTCATCAGTTTGTCAGCCGGAATCCTCCTGTCTCCAGCCTTATCCTCGCCCTGATAAGGAGGGGGTTAAGAGATCGCTGCTTGGGGCTGCTTCCGAGTATAGTTAATAATGAGGTTAGGGGAGGTTGGGAGAGGATTTGTCAGTCCGTAGCGAACCATTCAATACGCAACAATTTCACACACAAATATTGAATAAGAGAAAAAAAATTGTATCTTTAAGTAAACATAAAACATTCTATCTTTTAATGCCAAATTCAGAGAAATATGATTATATTTAAAACATGTGACATAAATAGTAATAATTGAAGCGTGGAAATGCATAAGGGTATAAGTGCCTTAGGAAATTTTTACAGAAATGATGTGAGTGATGTAGTGAAAAGTGCTTACACCCATGCGATATTTCATACGTTCAATGAACTCTTTTCTAACAAAAAAACATTACTTATACCCATTTCTGAAGAATAGCTTTGGCACATATAACAATTTTGCAAATAAAAACTTTGTTTTATTTTTTCGGCACTTAGACCCTTATGCATTTCCACGCTTCAATTATAGAAGAATATAAAAAGATAGGAAGGTTAGTAAGCTGAAGGTACTGATGAAGGTCATTAACATTTTTTTATTATTTTTTTTTTTTTTATTATTATGGGGGATACTTTAGGATAAGTAAAAGAAAAATTGTTTTTTATAGTTATTTATACTGTTCAGTCAAGCTGAAAGGGATCTAGCTGTGGCGAGCATAAAATTTCAAATACTCGACAAACAGGATAAATGTACAAAAAAAAATTCAAAATTATGGTTTCATTGGATTTGCTGTGATATTTTCCATTGGATGCTACACAGAAAAGCTTTAAAAAGTCTTAATGGAAAGCGTAAACTGAAATAATCAGTTTACTGGTTTTCTATGGAGCATCGAATGGAAAATGTCATAACGAGATCAGTATCTCACAAATTTAGAGTAACTGCTTTTCATCAAAACATATATGTCAAAATAAAATTTGTCATATAGCAATTACTTTGAGGAATGTATGTTTTTATCTGAACATTAAAAAAAACTCAGATAAGAACCGAACAGACGACGGTACGATATTTTAACCAGGTTACTTGATGTTCAAAATTATCTTTATCCCTGTGTAAATAAAGTTAAAAAAAACATATTCTTATAAAAAAAAAAAAACTAGTAAAACTGTAGTAAAAAAATAAAATAAAATTTAATAAGAGCGTGTTCTTATATAAGTTTGTAATAATAAAATGTGCAATTGAATAAAAAAAGTTTTTTAAAAGTTTCTAAAAATCTTTTATACATACAGATCATATATCCTGTATACATACAGATCTTATAATCTTTTTTAAATACAGATCATATATATATATATATATGTATATGATAAATTTTAAACGACTGAATAGAACTACTGTAAAATTCTCCACAGATCAGTTAGCAGAGGCGAATTTCCCACAGCTATACAACTTTTTCTAAAAATACCAAGAAGATCGAGATTTAATTCGTTAAATTTTTGAACAGAATATATAGTTTAACCTTTCCCCGTATTTCTAAAAGACAAAGGATTCAGTTTGAGAAATGTGTTTTGATAAGAAGAGGAGGAAAAATGTAAACTATTCCTGTTGCCCGCGGACCGGTAAGGTATCTCCGGCCCAGAGTTATATCCACTTCATCCACTTCTTCATTCTTTCTTTTTTTCTTGGTTTTCTTTTTTGTTTTTGTTTTTTTCTATTTGTATTCCTTTTCCTTTACCTCGAAGACGCGAGAGGCGCCCCTCCCCGCCGCGGGTCGAGGATGAAGCAATCCAGTACGAGCGACATTCCTTACATTTGAGCCAGCGTTGGATAAGGATCTAGTAAGGATTCCAAAGGAGCAGGATCCCATTTATAAGAGAGAGCGAGTGAGAGAGAGCGATAGAGAGAGAAAGAGAGAGAGAGAGAGAGAGAGAGAGAGAGTGTGAGAGAGAGAGAGAGATAGAGAGAGAGAGAGAGTGTGAGAGAGAGAGAGAGAGAGAGAGAGAGAGAGAGAGAGAGAGAGAGAGAGAGAGAGAGAGAGAGAGAGAGAGAGCGAAGGGAGGGCTTAGGACGCGATACCCTTTTTTCGGCCCTTAGAAGCTAGCGCGATCCATATCCTCTCCCGCGGCTGGCGTCCTTCCACCATCAATTATTCATGACGACTCCATTTCGGAACGGAATACACGACGTACCCACAAGAAATTTTTAATAATAACACTCAGAAAGGGGGTAAAATTCTCGTGATAACGAATCCCACCATACATGAACTATTAATAACGAGAATAAATTATAACAAATTAAATGTAAAGATATAATTGGGGAAAAATTCTAAACACCCTCGAATACCTAATCGTATTGACAGCTCAAGACAGAAAAAAATCAATAAATAACACATCTGCACAACTAATTTACGACGTATCTATAAACAACAGGCTAAAAATAAACTTAAGACTTTTTAATAGCATACTTAAGACTTAATAGCATAAAGAGACATTAAGCAAACAACATAGCCTACGTTTTAACCAAATCTTCACAGCTCTAAAAAAAACTTAATAAGTAATTTGGATTTTACTCATATATTTGTTTCATTAAGACTATCTGGGTGTAAAACCCCAGAGAACAGCTAATAGAGGCTATGAGAGCTTGGTATAATGTTATTTGTGATTTTTGTTAAACGATTAGACCCACTTAGTTTGAAGTTAAAATAGTCATGCTAGGTTTTATTACTTTCACTTACCTATATATGAAATATATAGTAAGGAAAGTATTGCGATCGTGCAAAATATCGACTTCCGGTTTTCAACGGAAATACACGTTTTGGGGTCCCCTGAGTCCAATTAACCAAGTCCGGCGAAATGGTCTGTGTGTATGTGTGTGTGTGTGTGAACAGACTAGCTCAAAAACTATAGGCCGTACAAAACTGAAATTGGGTATTTGGTGTATCTATATGCCCGCGATGTGACAGCATAAATTTCATCATAATTGCTTAAAGGAAGGGCGTACTTTATTTAATAACTTTTTAAGTTTTTTTCGATTTTCTCAAAAACGGCTCTAACGATTTTGATTAAACTGAGTATTTGATGTATGTATATGCCTGTGATATGACTGTAAAAATTTCATCAAAATTGATCAACCGGAGGGGGGACTTTACTCAATAAATTTTGTATCATTTTCACGTGTTTTTTTTATTTACTCAAAAAAGGCTTTAACGATTTTGATCAAACTGGGTATTTGATGTATGTATATGCCAAAGATGCGATAGCCAAAATTACATCAAAATTGACCAACCGGAGGGAGGACTTTACTTAATAAATTTTGTATAATTTTCACGTGTTTTTTTTATTTACTCAAAAAAGGCTTTAACGATTTTCATCAAACTGGGTATTTGATGTATGTATATGCCAAAGATGTGATAGCCAACATTTCATCAAAATTGGTCAAACGGAGCGGGGACTTTACTTAATAAATTTTGTATAATTTTCACGTGTTTTTTTTATTTACTCAAAAAAGGCTTTAACGATTTTCATCAAACTGGGTATTTGATGTATGTATATGCCAAAGATGTGATAGCCAACATTTCATCAAAATTGGTCAAACGGAGCGGGGACTTTACTTAATAAATTTTGTATAATTTTCACGTGTTTTTTTTATTTACTCAAAAAAGGCTTTTACGATTTTCATCAAACTGGGTATTTGATGTATGTATATGCCAAAGGTGTGATAGCCAACATTTCATCAAAATTGGTCAAACGGAGCGGGTACATTATTTCATAATTTTTTTTCCAATTTTAACCTTTTTTTCGATCTTCTCAAAAACGGCTTTAACGATTTTTATCAAATTCGTCATGTTTAATGAAAATTAGGTGTTCTTTAATATCAGGTAAGCTTTATCATTATTAAAATGTTCTGAGGGGGCTTTTTTTTTAGGGGGGTCTTTTTTGTTTGTTTGTTTCCTATAAAGTACCTTTGTTTTTGTTTATATGGAGAAATTAACTGTCTCTCGTTACGCCTAAAAATAAGAAATGGCTAAATATGAGATATGATAAAAATAAAGACAACATAAAGAGGAGAAAAAAATAAAAATATTCAGTCAACTCATAAAACTCGTTGAGCCCACGCATGCGGAGTACGCCATTAATGACAGACCATTGTTCATAATTAAAGCCGATCTGTTCATTTGAGAAGTGGCAATTAACAAAACCCAATAATATCTAATCTAAGTAAGTTGGTAAGTGAAAGTTGTGTGTTGCGCGCACGCACCAGATTTTTTTTTATTAAATTTCAAATCCGTTTGGATCCTCGGCACCTGGCAGTGCTGACCCCGCTTAGAAGACGGGTATCAGCGTAAAAGTGACGTTAAACAAACAACTAAATTTATAAATTACAAAAACCACAATTATCCGGAAACATCCCTCCATGGCATAAAACAATATAACTGATGGGTTTTTTATTATTTTGCTTTGCTAATTTTTTTTGTTTCTTTCTTAATAAATTTGCACGAGATTAACGAATTTGTAAATAAATTTATTTGTATAACAACTCCTAGATTCCTCACTCTGAGCACAGGTTACAGGCTATTTCAGCACTTAGTCTCGTTCTTAGAAATGAATTATAAAAGACTCTTTAAATATGTAATAAGATTCAGACTTTGGGACTTCAACAAAGAATAAAATTCGTCTTGAATCCAATGCCAAGCATTCCTAAGTCCTCCGTCAAATCATTGAGACACCTTATGTAAAATGATCGACTCATAAGTTAAATAGTCGAACTCTGACTTCTAGAACTAGAACTGTAACATATGAGGTAATATTGTGTCGTTATAATAAGTAAACGTACTTGGAATACTAAAAATGGATAGTTTTTTCTAGAAGACTCTTTATCACTTTTTTTTTTTTTTTTAAAGACAAAGTTATGGACTTGCTATGCATGTTGGTTAGCATTTTAAAGACCAGAGGGGCTTTGGTCTGTTGCTTACAATTTTGTCTTATTTGGTCTTATTTCTAATAACATATCCAGAAATTTATATAATTGCCTATTAATATTGAGAAAGTTGCCTGGAAGAAGGCGGAGACAGTATGCCACACTGTGTGATCTAATTTGGCTGGGTCCAGACCAACTGCACTTTAGCAAATTGTGTTAGTGGTTCCTTCCACCCCCCCCCTCCCCCTCAAGGCCACCCCCTCTCCCCAAGTAATACTAATACTCTCCTTCTACTACAACTACTGCTAAAATTTTACTCCATTAGCAAGCAGGCTTCTGTTGTTTGTCCACTCTCAAAACGTCAACTGTCCCATTCTAAACGAGAGGTATGTTAATCAGTCAGGGGAAGATGTCAGTATTCAATGGATAGCTAGATAATCAATGAATGATAAGATTAATAATATCACGATATGAAGAGCTTTATTGAATTGTCATTCATTTTTAAATTAACACATTTTCATACTTCAAGTCTTTCTAATGTTTACAAACATTTCTCAGATGTTGCTTTTATCCATAATAAGTTAGAGCATAAGTCAGAACAGCCGCTAGCTCCAAATCAGCCGTCTTTGTAATAAAAATTGTGTATAAAGATAAGTGCGGTAAGGCATCATTGTTCGCTTGACTTCAAGTTTAAGTGTAAATAGCTGTTCGTTGTACGACGGTACGGCAAGGTTTGGTGGATTACCTGTTCGGGGATGATGTTCGTAAAGACCCCTTTACAATCTCTAATAATTATTTAATAGATACCGAAAAACAAGGAAAATTGGTGTGAGGCGCGCAACACACAACTTTTACTTACCAACTTACAAATACTTAGATTAGATCTCTACGAGTTCTGACAAATACGTAAATGCGATTCCTAAAATTCACATATTTTCCCAAATTTATATGGCTATATATGTATGCCTCCATAAGTTATATTTGTTCAAATACCCAGGTTCATCAAAATAGTTACAGCCATTTTTGAGAAAAAAAAACTCTGAAAATGAGAAAAAATGAGACGGCTGTCATCGCGGGCATATAAATACATCAAATACCCAGTTTGATCAAAATCTTTATAGCGCTTTTTGTTGAGAAAAAAAAAATCGTAAACATGAGACAAAATTTATTAAATAAGGTGCCCCCTCCAATTGACCAATATTGATGAAATTTTTGCTGTCTCATCAGGTTCCTACGGTTTATAGTTTTTAAGCAAGTCTTTTCACACACACACACACACACACACACACACACAGACCATTTCGCGGGACTTGGTTATTTGTACTCAGGGGACCCTAATACGTGTATTTCCGTTGAAAACCGGAAGCCAAAATTTTTCACGATCACAGCACTTTCCCTTACTATATATTTCATATATAGGTAAGTGACAGTAAAATAAGTAGATTAATTAGGTTTGCCTAAATAATCAAACATAAAATACCAGTCTCTTTGTCTTAGTCCTTTGTCTAGTCTTAAACTGGTTATTATAGATATCAATAGTGTAGTCAATATCTGACCCCTCAGGGTGGTTAAAAGTTAGGTGCTTTATGGGGCAGAGAATAAGGTATTGAGTACTGAGATAACACTAAAGCATTATTGATACTTTTTAGAATTTTATTTCGTAACGCTTACCGAGAACAGATATAATGAACACCCCCGCTAGGTAACAAGTCCACTATTAAAAATTTAAGAGTAAGAGGGGGCCCGGCCTATACTCCTTGCCACGGGAAGACTAAAATATGTACAACACGGCAGGAGTACATAGGAGCGGGCTGGCTAAATAAATAATTGGCTACATAGCTATCTACTCAGGTAAATGTAAATTTTACAGGGGGATCAAAACTGATCTATTTTGCAACACAAATGAGATGCCGGAGCGTAAGCTATTGTCGATGGGTTCGGGATCTGTTTCAATAATCTATCGTTGCAACCCTCACCTCGTCCGTCTATCTGCTATCAGACTCCTCGCTAATAGTAGTAGCATATCCATGACAACATTTTATATCAGTCTATCTTAGCAATTCTTTGAGAAGGAATGCTAGCGAAAATATTTTAAAAACAAAATACCAACTTAGTACATTTATTTAATAAAAAAATTAAATTTTAAAAAAATTCGCAAGCCTTAATGCTAGCATTATAAACTGTTTCTAAATTGATTTTAACAAAAAATATTTTAAAAATTGAAAGTATTGACTCTCTTTGAACTTTTAGAAACGGTTTAGTATAGTCCCTATCAAATCATGACATAGCATTCAAAAATTGAAGACTGCAAAAAAATAATTATATTACTATTGATATTCAAAAAAATTATAATAATTTTAAAAAGAGTCGAATTACTTACATTGAAAACATTAATTACAAACTAGCTGTATATACCGGTTTCACCCGATGACTTTGATATTTTTAACCGACTTCGAACGAAAGAGAAGGTTACTCAATTCGATACGTATGTGCCTTTTTTTTTTTTTTTTTTCTATGTATGTCCACTGATTACTCCGAGATGGATGGACCAATTGGAACGAAACCTTTTAAATCTTGTAGAGTATTTTCCCAAGTTGGTCCCATTCATACATTTTTTGGGTTCTTAATTTATTAAATCTATAAAATGGGACTTTTTTCGACTCAAACGGTCGATTTCATAAAAAAAAACCAATGTAAAGCGAGATCATAACGATTTTTATAACAATAAAGAATATACCCAGAGATTGGCCTAAGTTATGCAATTTTAATATGAACAGGTGTTCGCACCTGGTATAATTAAATATAATATAATATTAAATAAAATATAAAATTAAAATCAAAAATTAGATTTTCTCTGGATGAGAGGATTTTTTTTAGGATTGTTTATCTCGGAAACCTTAATACTAAAATACATTTAAATTGTATGAATAAAGAAAAATGTCAGCGATAGTGCAAATATGTTTAAAATGAACAAGGAGAGGCTTTTCTATCTGCATTACAATCATGTGATTTTGCGCAATACATAATGTTTTGCGGTGCCGTGGAGGCGAATTAAATAAAAATTCTTTTTGTAAGGATGATAATACTATTAAGAACCAAGATGGACAGTTAATATTATCTGAATTGAAATAATACAGAGGAAGATGTACCGAACAAGTGGAAGCGGATTGTGCAGCAGGTGCGGCCGAGGGTTCATTAGAGACGCCTACCTAGATCTGAGTCTACACCCACCTCACTACTTAATTCGGCGTATATCTTCCAGGTGTCGTTTGCGTCTGATCGTTTCTTGGTCTTATAGTGCGCATTCCAAGTCGTCCCTTAAGTCTATACGAAATTGGTTTTTGCCAATATTCTGTCAACGACGAAAAACATAATCCCACAATCCCGCAAGTTTAAAAAGAAAATAAAAAAAACCATAATCCCTACCGATCAACCTCAATCATTAATAATCAGCTGCATGGAATTTGAATTGACCTAAGGAAGTTCAGAAAGGATGTAACGAATAACCGTCAGCTTTTACCCACACTTAATTAATTAATCAAGATAAACTACCTTGAGAGGCTGAATGTGTCCTAGGAGGATACACCAGTCCAATGGACAATTCTTTCCACTATTATAACAGAATATGAAAACATCCTACCATGCATGACTCGAGCCCTGGAAAACTAGAGTTTAGTGCCTTGCTGAGAGAGAAACAACGGAGAGTTCCCATTCATTAATTACAGGACTATTCGTATTCATTCAGTTCTAATTATATAAGTATAATTGAGAAAAATATATTTCTTCATACATTCAATATATTCATTAAATATATTCATTCATACATATCATTTAGTATGCTACAAAAACTAAAAAAAATTCTATCGAGAACAGAAAACCTATCTAGGTTAATGGGTTAAAATCTTATCTAACCACAAACAATGAAGAAATCCTTAATAATTCCCACACCAGATATTAAACTACTTTTTTTTTTTTTTTTTTTTTTACGATGGGATGATTAATTTTGAAAAGCAGATGTTTCGATCCCAATGTTGGCTTTTCGAAATTATAGAAAAAAAAGTAACTAAAAGTCCTGACCATTAATCCTTCTATCGAAAAGGAACATTTGACAGTTATACACCTCTACATTTTTTTTTTTTAATTAAAAATAGCTATTTTATTACTATATTGACATGTAAAAAAAACTATGTACTTACAATTCGAGGAAATTCACAAAACGTGTGTTTAGTTTTAGACGGTAAAATGTAAACATTTACTCACCTAGAAAAAAGAAAAGAAAATACATTAAAAATATATTTATAAAATCCAAAATTCAAATTAAATATTCCTAGAGTTCTCAGTCACTAGTATTATTTAATTTTCTCCAGTATTAATGCGTGAATTAAGGGAAGAAAAAAAATGCATACATAGTTTACCCTTATTAACGTCATAATAAAATCGGCTACTATTAGTTATGGCTGTTTTCTAAACGATGTCCAAGAGTGGTATACGCATATATACCCTTGAAACATAGTCAAATTTTTCATTCAATCAAAGCAAAATCTATGTCGTTTTTAAGGAGGACATCAATGATTAAAAGGGGTTGCTAACAATTCGATCATATCATATTTTTTTCTTCTCCAAAACAAAAAAAAAAAAAAAAAATATAACCCAAACCGATGCTGCATCGGGATTTTTTTTTTGTGTGTGTGTTATTTATTTTTATGTTATTTATTTCATATTTACAAAATATACATATTTATAACTGATATGGGGTAAACCCTTACACAATTCATTTTCTAGTTGTCAATTTAGTTTAATAATGTTTTATACAATGAAAAAAAAAAAACGAGAAAAATAAAACCCAAAACAATGAATCGGGAATGTTAAATCGAAAGCTTAATCTCTATTCGGAAAAATTTTTATAATCTACTTATAAACTTTATTTATTGAAAGAAATGAGGAATCTGACCTATATACCGGGTGTGTAAATATGAAACCGGAATTCGCCAATGATAGGAGTTAGCAGTCAATATAATCTTCTAACTAATCCGTCAGTGGTGTTATCTGCTTTTGCCTACATGTAATAAAGCGATCCAATTGATACCAACATCAGTTTCATTCTATAACCGTGTTTTTAGTGGCGTTGAACATGTAGACTTTTGTGCCAACAAATCAAGATTTGCGGACAGCATTTATTTTCCGTTTCGTTCTGAAAAAAATTGGAGCATTATCACATAGGATGCTTGTTGAAACTTACGGAGAGCATGCCCTAGGCAAATCTCAATGTTTCGATTGGTTCAAAAAATTTAAAGATGGATTTCGATAAAAGAAACAAAGACCGTGGAAAACCACAAAAAAAAACTTTGAAAACGCTGATTCGGAAGCGTTTGTTGGACAATTATTACATGTGTCACCGTCTCCATTTGTTTGAAAGGCATGGAAAAGATCCAGAAGGTCGGAAAATGGGTACCTCACCAACTGAATGACAGGCAGCAGGAAGCTCGAAAAACCTCATGGCAAACGCTGCTCGCCAGGTACAGAAAAAAAGTCATTTCTTCATCAAATTGTGACTGGTGATGAAAAGTGAATTTATTTCGAGAATCCTAAGCGTAAAAAATCCTGGGTAACTCCTGGTGAACCATCGGCATCGCTTGGGGAGGAAGAAAATGCTCTGTGTCTGGTGTGATCAGATGGGTTTTACCTACTATGAGCAGCTGAAACCTGGGGAAACTGTTAATACGAAACGCTACCTACAACAGATGATAAATTTGAATAAAGATTTGCGCCAAAAAGTCCCAAATATCAAGAAAGGACACACAAAGTGATCTTGCTCCATGACAATGCCCCATCACATTCGGCTAAACGGACCAAGGAAACGATCCAAGTGTTTGGTTGGTAAATTCTTCCGCATGCGGCTTATTCACCAGATTTGGCCCCATCCGATTACCACCTATTTGCATCGATGTGACACGCACTACCTGAGCAGCGCTTCAGTTCTTATGAAAATGTACGAAATTGGTTAAGCGATTAGTTTGACTCAGAAGAGGAAGCATTATTTTGGCGGGGAATCCACAAATTGCCTGAATGATGGGAAAAATGCATAGATAGCGAAGGACAGTACTTCGAATAAAAAAGTATGTATCATTTTTACACAATCAACTCTTATTTGCTATTCGAAAAATTCCGGTTTCATATTTACACACCTGGTATATTAAACGCTATTTTTATTTTACAAAACATAGAACTCATTTTTTTAATTATAAATTAAATTCCAATTATAAAATGGAAAATAAATTAAAAATTATAATTTCTTTCCTGATGAGAAGTAGGATTGTAGATGGGATATAGTAGATAACTTTATATGATAGGGACATAATAGTACTAGTGGGATCGGAGAGGTTGAGCAAAAAACCACACACAAAAAAAGAGTTGTTGATTGATAGCTATCAAGGCTACACGAACAAGGAAACGGAGAGAGAACAAACAAAACATGGACATTAACATAAGATTGAGCCACGAAATGTAAATTACTGTCATGAGTCAAAGTAAACGTCTCTCAATGCTTTAGACGATAAGTTATTTACTCGTAGATTTTTTTTTCAAGTTATTTTATTGTTCTGAACAAAAAGCATTGATACAAGAACATTGTACTATTATCTTAGTTAAAAAAAAGTCTGGATAGAGGATATTTGATGCACAGTCGTAGTAAATTAACGTCAGAATAACTCCTAGTTTTTAAGCCTGCACCTATCCCCAATTTGTAATTGGGATTGGGGATGGTTAGGGATGGTTCCAATTTTGTTGTTCCAATTTTTATCGCTAATAGTGAGATTCTTCCCTATACTGCTATTAATCCTAAAAACGCAAATATTTACGTTGAAAATACGTTTTTGATTTTTCACCTAAATTAATCCTCTTTCGTACCCATCATTTGAACATTTTTTGTGTTAACGAGGTAGGAGGGGGGAGTGAAGTCAACTGTAGGAATGAACTCCGAAAGTAGTGATGCTTTGGCTAAGGTCTATAGCAATAACGGATCCAGAATTTTTTTGAGAGGGGGCGCAATTTTTTATTATTTTTTAAAATTGTGCCTCATAAAGGACCTAATTTAAAATATTAGTGCAGATTAAAGTAGTAAATTTCTATTAAATGTTTTAATACAATACATCTTTCATTTAAGGAGTTAAACAAATTATTAAAGATAGCCCTTTTTATAGAAATAGTAATAATTTATTGGTGACCTCACCTCCCTGGATCTGTCACTGGTCTATCGTGATGGTTTTCAACACTCAACTTGCTATATGCGAGAATATTTTTCATGCTCTACAAAAACATTTAGTCATTTTCACAAGTAATGGTAGAGGGACGGATTGAGAAAATCAATGAAAAAAAAACTAACTTTTTCAGGACAGAGTAACAAAATGGAATGCCTTATAACATATGACTCTCACGATTTTTTTTTATTAAAAAAATTAATTGAAAGAATAAAAACCATAGGATGATTAATAGTCAGGATTTTCAGTTTTAACTTTTTTTATTTTGGAAAGCCTAAGTTCGGAGTAATGCAGACTCAGAGTCTCTGTATTGTTCTGGATTCAGAAGCCCTGGTGAAGATCCTCATGTTGGGATCGAAACGTTGGATTTTTAAAATAAAAAATTATTAACTGAAAATTATGACTATTAATCATCCTATCGTAAAAAAAAAAAAAACAGCTGACTATGACCACCACTATGACAAAACCCATATTTAATAAACCTGTAGATCCCATCCTATATGTCATAATTGTTTTTTTGTTTTGTTTGTTTGTTTGTTTAACGTCCATTTTTATGCTACTAAGGCTAATCGGACGATGCTACAGTGGGAGTCCTAAATTTTGCCTATGCAGGTATAATTAGGATAGGGATCTTTAACGAGTACCTGACATCGTACAGGCTCGGGACCTCCATTTTACGTCCTATCCGAGGGACGGCATAACTAAGGATTTTTTACTCCCATTAAAAAATCCTAGGGCCACCGCTGGAATTGAACCCGCGATCTTTAGTATTGTAGGTTGCCATGCTAACCACAACACCACAGGTGACCCCGTTTTTTTGTTTTGTTTTTTTTTTTTCACTTGTTTTTCGCCCTATTAGAAAAAAAAAAGTTTCGATGAAGCTCCGATAGTGTCTATACTTCTGGATCTTGCATGAAATAATATTGATCATATTCAACTTTACCAAAAATATACAATTTGTAGTAAAGATATCCCAGACGCCCCTAATAAAGCCTCTAGTGCTGATTCTATACCTCTCTCTATTTCCTTTAGGTTATTTGTTTTGCCAGGGTATTTCATAAGAGGCCCGGTAGCGGAGGTAGTGTTCAATACCAACCGGCCCCAGAGAAACTCCTTTATATTCTTCGCACTAGCGGGAGAGCCCCCTGCATCCAATACATCCGCCCCCGATAGGTATGCCGGTGGAGCCGCCCCAGGAACTCCCGATGTATTTTTCATTCGTGCCGCAGCCACAAATTGCAATTTACTCCTTGGGGGGGGGGGGGGCGATCCCAATCCCTCTTGGCCACACCGTACCCTGCCCCCCTCAATCCTCTTTCCACTCCCCGCCCCCCCCACGTAGGGCTCGGCCTTTATTAAACCGTCCTAAGGGTATCTCATCATCACCTAACTCTCCCTTCTTCAGGTCCGGCACAGAATTGAGATAGAAAACAGAACTTCTAACTTCGGCCAGCATTGTCTACTTAGACCTCTCAGTTTATTTGTTTTCTTAAAAACACTGAAATCCTAGATTTATTTTTATTTATAGACACCTTTAATTTTTTTACTTTCACTTACCTATATATGAAATATATAGTAAGTGGAAGTATTGCGATCGTGAAAATTTTCGACTTCCGGTTTTCAACGGAAATACACGTTTTGGGATCCCCTGAGTCAAAATAACCAAGTCCCGCGAAATGGTCTGTGTGTGTGTGTGTCTGTGTGTCTGTGTGTGTGTGTGTGTGTGAACAGACTAGCTCAAAAACTATAAACCGTGCGAACCTGAAATTGGGTATTTAGAGTATGTATAAGCCCGCGATGTGACAGCAAAAATTTCATCAAATTTGCTCAAAGGGAGGGGGTACTTTATTTAATAACTTTTTAAGTTTTTTTCGATTTTCTCAAAAACGGCTCTAACGATTTTGATTAAACTGAGTATTTGATCTATTTATATGCCTGAAATATGACTGTAAAAATTTCATCAAAATTGATCAACCGGAGGGGGGACTTTACTTAATAAATTTTGTATCATTTTCACGTGTTTTTTTTATTTACTCAAAAACGGTTTTAACGATTTTGATCAAACTTGGTATTTGATGTATTTATATGCCCGAGATATGACTGTAAAAATTTCATCAAAATTGATCTACTGGAGGGGGGACTTTACTTAATAAATTTTGTATCATTTTCACGTGTTTTATTTATTTACTCAATAACGGTTTTAACGATTTTGATCAAACTTGGTATTTGATGTACTTATATGCCCGAGATATGACTGTAAAAATTTCATCAAAATTGATCTACGGGAGGGGGGACTTTACTTAATAAATTTTGTATCATTTTCACGGGTTTTTTTTATTTACTCAAAAACGGCTTTAACTATTAACAAAAATAAGATATGAATGTAGAAAAATGTGTGACTTTGGGAAATGATATTTAGCAAAACACGTCAATTACTAATCTAAGTAAGTTGGTAAGTGAAAGTTGTGTGTTGCGCGCACGCACCAGATTTTTTTTTTTATATGTACTTTCAATAAACAAACCTTCCCCCACCAAGAAAAATATTCATTTTTCATACATATACATATTATTTCTCAAGGTCTTTTTTTTTTTTTTTTTTTTTGGTACGCCATAGCTTCCTTAATACTTTTAATTAAATTTCATGAATGAGGCATCATTTTAAAACTTTCCTTAACCACTACACCGGAAATATATACAAATCACTTCGTATATACATTGTCTACACATTTCGCTTGTCTACACACCACGACACATTTCGCCTTCGATTGCGTTGAGTTATAAGCGCAAAATCGCGGTTTTGGCGAGAAAATCAGAATGGTCAATGGTGTCAATCTTTTCAGGTTTTCTAGTAGAACATTTTCGGTCTTATACATTTTTTCGATTAACCCCCTCGTTTGCGAGTTGTAAGCGAAAATTTAAAAATGGTCGCACGGATTTTCAAGGTGTCATTTTTTTCTGTTTTTTGAGGAGAACATTATTGGTTGTAAAACCATGCAATTTTAGAATAGAATCAGCCCACTCGCTTTCGATAAAGTACTAAATACGCACTATACGATACTAACTAAGCGTTGTGTACATTAATTAAGTAGGATTTAAGTAGGTTAGAGTATGAATGCTTCGCACGGGTCAGCTAGTTTATTTGATTTAAATTCTCAAAAGTATATTTTAAATATTCATTTCTTTTTAATCATATGGGGAAAAATTGAAAAATAAAAAAGACATGCTTAATGTTAACTATGTATCTATTTAACTAAAAGTTCTTATTTTCTTTTATATTTTGAAATGACCTTTCAGTACACTTATGTAGGATGTTCAGAATGAGTATATTATCTGTTTTATTTTTACTTTCACTTACCCATATATGAATCATTCGACTTCCGGTTTTCAACGGAAATACACGTTTTGGGATCCCCTAAGTCAAAATAACCAAGTCCCGCGAAATGGTCTGTGTGTGTGTGTGTGTGTCTGTGTGTCTGTGTGTGTGTGTGTGTGTGTGTGTGTGAACAGACTAGCTCAAAAACTATAAACCGTGCGAACCTGAAATTGGGTATTTAGAGTATGTATAAGCCCGCGATGTAACAGCAAAAATTTCATTCAGGAGGGGGTACTTTATTTAATAACTTTTTAAGTTTTTTTCGATTTTCTCAAAAACGGCTCTAACGATTTTGATTAAACTGAGTATTTGATCTATTTATATGCCTGAAATATGACTGTAAAAATTTCATCAAAATTGATCAACCGGAGGGGGGACTTTACTTAATAAATTTTGTATCATTTTCACATGTTTTTTTTATTTACTCAAAAACGGTTTTAACGATTTTGATCAAACTTGGTATTTGATGTATTTATATGCCAGAGATGTGATAACCAACATTTCATCACAATTGATCAACCGGAGGGGGGACTTTACTTAATAAATTTTGTATCATTTTCACGTGTTTTTTTTTTTACTCAAAAACGGTTTTAACGATTTTGATCAAACTTGGTATTTGATGTACTTATATGCCCGAGATATGACTGTAAAAATTTCATCAAAAGTGATCTACGGGAGGGGGGACTTTACTTAATAAATTTTGTATCATTTTCACGGGGTTTTTTTATTTACTCAAAAACGGCTTTAACGATTAACAAAAATAAGATATGAATGTAGAAAAATGTGTGACTTTGGGAAATGATATTTAGCAAAACACGTCAATTACTAATCTAAGTAAGTTGGTAAGTGAAAGTTGTGTGTTGCGCGCACGCACCAGATTTTTTAAAATATTCATCAGCACTTTAAGTAGAACACCTGTCAGATTCGTTTGATCAAAAACATTTGGACACTCACTGCATTGCGGTTAATATTATTACTGATTAGTTCAGGTCCTTTTTGAGTTATAAATGAATATAGGTAAAGAAACATAAACATTGCTGGATGATGAAACAATACAAGAAACTAATCGTAAAGCGGCCTGAGATGGGACAACGATGGCCGGTTATTCGTTTTATGCTCCATCAATTTATTATGTCGTGAATTTTCTTCAGTAGCGTCTTTACCATAAACTTCAAGGGTCCGACCCTTCTTTTCCAAAAGTCAGCCATTTCCGCACTGTTTTCAATGTTGTCCGTAAGAATCAATTAATGATTCGATGTTTTTATTTTAATGAAAAGATAAATTTCATAATAAAATTATTTTGATTCAAAAGATTTTTAAATTCTCTATTTTATTGTATGGAACGTCTATTAATGATATATTCTGAGTAAATACTCGTAATATAACTTTCCCTTATTAATTCACTTTTAATAAATTTATAAAAAAAAATCGAGATATACCATTCTTGCATTGTTGCTCGGAGTCATGAATGTAGGTTAGTTCTCTAAAAAATAAGAGTTCCCCATTCGATAGGTCGATAAATCATCAGGATTTTCAGTTTCATCTTTTTTTTATTTAGGAAAGCCAACGTTTCGAACCCTACACGTGGATCTACATCAATGCTAAAAAAAAGACAAATATGTAAGTAGGGTAAACCATACAGTTATTGGCACTCAGTACAGTTATTGGCACCCCAACTTTAACTTAAAGAAATAGGTAAACATGTCCTAATTTTATTACAAGATATACATGAGTCTAATGTTTCAATGGTTCTCTAAGTCATCTATGAAGTAAGACTTTAACAAACTAACCATAGGGAAGATTTCACAATTAAATCCACATGGTGCCAATAACTAGATTTGGCATTTTTAACAATAAATATTGCCATATTGTAAAACTATTGAACTTTTGGCCCAAAAAAAACTCTCGAGTCTTTATGAGGATAGATAAAGAGGAGTTATAGGAAGTTTCAATTAGATCCCTTCATAAGAAGTTTTTTTTTTAATGTCACCACTGATATTTAGTCCTAAGGGTGCCAATAACTGTACGGTTTACCCTATATATATGCTAGAAGATGACAAATAAATGTTTATTACGTAATTATTAATTATAGATAGTAACAACAAGGAGTAACAGAATAATGGAAAACAATAATAATGGAATAACGGATGGCAACAGAATAATGGTATGTTTACATGACGTGGATATTGTGCAAAACTGACAATTATAATATAATATAACTAGCTGTATATCCCTGTTTCACCCGGGGAATTACATTTTACGGTCGAATTCGTAAAAAAACAATGTAAAGCGAGATCATAACGATTTGTATAACAATAAAGAACATACTCAGAGATCGGCTGAAATGATGAAATTTTAGTATGTAAAGGTGTTCGTACTTGGTATGCGAAATTTGGAGAATTTGGGACAAACTGTATGGATTTCTATAAAGAACAAACCAACAGAATTTCATCTTTAATCATATAGAACACAAGATAAACATTTAATTGTCATATTCTAGCATAGATACTCAAATATTTGACTTCTTTTCCACATGTAGGGATCGAAACGTTGGCTTTCATAAATAAAAAAAAAAATCAAACTGAAAATCCAGATTATTTATCCTCTAAATAGCGTTCCATTCGTAGAAACACGAGGATAATCGAACAGCAAGTCAAATCAGAATATAATATTCTAACGTGAAACACAAAACATTTGATTTTTTTGTCGGAACAGTTGCAACAATCTGTTCTAGTACATGTTCCTGACTGTTCGAGGATATTCTACGCTTGTTTGGAATCTTCTAGACTGCTCTAATTCAGACTAAGTAAAAGGAGCGTTGGACTGGAGGGTTAGTCTTTCTCCGAAGATCGAATCATATGTAACATCATGTTTGTGTTACAATGTCGTTAAAAGTTGATACTTTTTTGTAACCTAGTTACAAATAGTTACAACATTATACAACAAATAGCTGTGTTTGTATGGTTTTTCGGACATTGTGTATTATCATTTTTCGTTAATTAATATGATTTAAACCCACATAATATTATATTTATATTTTTGAAGAGTTCTTTACTTGAATAATATCACATGACTTCATAGTGATAATATAATCATTACTTAATAAGTCAAATGAAAATGAACTAATGATAGCGATACGGGCCCGACCCACAAGACGACGAAGGTACAACCACTATACGGGGCCATCAGGGGGCACAAAGAGATAAGCCCCAAGAGGTTCCTTTGTGGGGGGGGGGGGGGAGGCGGCCCCGATAGGGAAGGATCCAATATAAGGACAAAACCCTGAGCCAGCCATTGTTATCTCTCTCTCTCTCTCTCTCTCTCTCTCTGCCTTTTTTATAACTTGCCCGTTATATAATAGATAACTCTCTTTGTTCTTTTAATAGCAAGTCAGGATTTATATAAACCGCAAGGAAAAGGAGTGGAGGGGGAAAAGTGGGAGGAGGGGGCGGATATGTCGATATTGCTAGAGGAGAACAAGAATGGACGACAATATTGCTCAAAATGAAACGCCAGCAAAAAATTGCAATAATTTCCTTCACAGTCTAGGGAAAATCAATAAAGAAGAGACTCTAGAAAAGGAGATAACAGGAAAGCCGCAGACATGACCTCACAGTCCATTTTCTACACCACCGCGTTCAATACTACGCACCTTTCATTGAGATCATGAGTGAACCCATCTTGCTACGATCAAGTTGGAGATAGTCTACAACAAGGTTAACCTTAAGCTAAGAGATAAAGACGAGCTGAACAACTGGAGGGTAAAACGAAAACAAATAAAATACAGCTCATTGTTTCTGCACTCGAGTTTATTTGAGATCCTATCTCCA
The DNA here is from genome assembly GCA_911387785.2 of Aelia acuminata. Taxonomy (NCBI): domain Eukaryota; kingdom Metazoa; phylum Arthropoda; class Insecta; order Hemiptera; family Pentatomidae; genus Aelia; species Aelia acuminata. Next base: position 18,142,674 of record OU426982.1, on the reverse strand, counting down.
AACGGTCGAAGTAGTCAACAGTTTACGATCTAAGCCGAAAATAACCAAAGCACGGCCGAAACAATTTTTTTTTATTTTTTTATTTTACTAACAAATTAGCTTTCTGCAAATAAAAATAAACTGGATATGTTATAATACTTAACACCATAACTTATAAAAAAGTTATTCTTAAAAACTGTACAAAACATAAAAAATATGCGGTTAACATTGTTAGGCACTGAAATGAACGAATTCCCAAACTATTCATGTGGCAGGATAAACCAAGATGAAGATGAGAAGAAAGAGTTAAGAATGATAATGCAGAAGGAGCTTGGATGAATGAAGATACACAAACACAAAGACATCGAAGCTTTAGAACATTATAATATTACAAGGGAGGTTCCAGGAGAATAAGGGAGCGGGAGTAGCTCATTGGTAAGTCTAAGAGCTACTATGCTCAAGGTCCCGAGTTCGAATCTTCCTTAGCAGGTTCGTTATGATGGCTGAGAAACCCATCGATGGGGCAAATCCATCGTCTATAAAGGGGGTACCATTAATTGAAACATTAAGAAGAAAAAACCTGGCGGTTGAGTGTGATCACGGTCAAATCATCTCCTTGAACGACCGCTAACCAAGAAAAAGTACTTCCTTACACAGTACCGAACCAAATTTTTTTTTTTAAATCCTTCAAGGGTTGTAGTGGTAGGTTTTTTTTTTTTCAGGAGAATAGTCCCGGATGCTCACATAACAAATGAAAGTAATATCAAGTCATCCTTAACCTTTTTCTTAAATCCGTTATGTAAAAAATAAAAATAAACGCGTTATATGGCAATGAAAAATCACTATACGCCAAAGTATGGCTGAACGAAGGTGGGATTCATTCCAGAACTTCCTTATTAAAAAGAAATATAAATATATTAGGGAGAATGATCAGTCAGTAAAGATGCTGAATCAAATAAATCCGATTTGTTTCCCCCTAAAGATCCTCCTAGAGCAGCGCCGTTCAGTCGGAAGAAGAAAAAGTTTCCAAATGAAAAGTCCTCGGGAGCAGCCGTCGACAAAGCGCTCTAACTGGATTAGAGGGACCCGGATAGGAGTTGGGTAGGAAATGACCTGGAACGGAAACGATCCGCCTCCAGCTGCTACCAATGCAGTCAGGATCAGCACCTCACAGCGGCAGGTAACTATTAGTACATTTAGAACTTTTATTACCTCTACCAAAGTAAAAAAAAAAATATAATAAAAAATATCTACAAAATCAACCCTATTTGCCCGTAAACGCTTTAGAAATCGCTGTGATCTTGGACAGAAACATATTATTATAGTATATTATAATACAAGGAAGCATATAAAACAAAAGATTTAGTTTTGTGTTTTGAAGAGTATATGAAAAAATCGTAATAGTTGTAGTTTTCCAACAGTTGGAATTTACAGTCATTTTTCTCCTAATAAAATATCTTTTTCTTGATCTTCAAAAATGTTTCGGAGTTCTGCCTGATAATTAGGATCAGCAATATATCATATGATATATATATCGTATGTACATAGCAGTATGTGTACCACACTGTATGTGTGTATGGTAGATAACTCTTGGATAAGGTTCTTTTTTTGCAATATGTTTTAAGTTTATTCACCACTATAGTATAATGTACAAAAAAAAAAAAAAAAAATCTAATAATTTTTATTGTTATAATTGGTGATCCTGATAAAGAGGCAGAACCCTGAAACGTTAAAGTTTCAAATTAAATAATAATAAAAATATATTTAAGTTTTTGCTGCCTCGATGGACTAATAATCTGTGATACATCTCTTCGGAAAAAGTATGCCGTGATATTTCAAGAATTTAAATTATTCCATATAAGTCGAACCATATAAGTTTCTCGCTGAGGAAGCCAACAAGTCCTCCAATAAAAATTAATGATACTTCTGTGCCATCTAAAAACTATGTACGTTACCTTGGACTGTACTTGGACAAAAGACTCACTTGGAACTTACATACAAAACTAAAAAGACAAGAACTGGCCAGACGATATAACTAACAGACGAAACAAAAGACTTATACACAACATGATATTAAAACCTATTTGGACCTAAGAAGCAGAACTTTGGGGTTCCGCAAAAAAAGTACACATAAACAAAATTCAAACCGCACAATCAAAAATTCTTCGAAAAATTGTAAACGCTCCAAGGTACATTTCAAACATAATACACAAAGACATGGACATTCCAATAGTAAAATCATACATTCACGACAAATACTCTACCTTTCACAGTTCAACTCACAACCATCCAAACCCACTTGTTTCTTCTCTTTCTTCCCAGTTACCTGTCCAAAGAAGATTACAAAGACAATGGCCCAGAGATACATATGCTCGAGCACATCATTTAAATCAAGCAAATCGAAGATAAACTTCGCACTATCAACAAATTTGCTAGATGCGCTGCAGCGCAAGCGCAAATGACTTAAAATATAAATAAATAAAAAATTATTCGGTTATGATAGGGGAAACGTTATAACTAATAAACAATATAAAAAGAGATAACATAGTTGTACACCAGTTAAACACAAAGGTAATATAACAAAATAGAACTAGAAGAGCTCTGTAAAGGTGGACACAGCGTGGTATAGAAGACGGTAAGACGAGGCGGCTGTCATAGCCGAAGTGGGGACAGTTTTGACGAGCGCACGACCTGCCCCAACCACCGCTCCCTTCCTCTGTCTCCCAGCCGTCTTATCAATCTTCTGTCTTCCCTACGTCCTTCAGGGGTGACCGATTTCTGTGGAGGCTAAGCCAAACTGGGAGTTTACAACCAGAGAAATAGTATGTACTTCAATGAAAAATTGATTTTCATTGATTTTCAGGAGCAACCCGTATTCGAACAAAGAAAAGTGACAAAACAACAACTAATTCAGCATCAGCAGTAAACAAAAAAATAGAAAAATAATTACGTAAAATAGTAGAATATTAGCCCATCCTTGTTCTATCTAGGAAACAAATTTACACAACTACTTCCGCCATTGATTTTGATAGAATAGAATAAAAGCGACACCTCCAATCGCTCCCTACACACCTCCATCCACCTCCCCCCGTCCAATCCCAAATCCACACGATCAGCCCCATCGAATCCTCCCACCTACGTCTAGGCCTACCCTTTGGAGTTTTCCAGTCGGCAACGCGTTTATCAATCTTTTAGGTATACCTTATCAGCTAAGACTAGCAAATTCTCCTTTTTGTAGCCGTCTAACTTCTCTATTGACTCATCCTTTTTCGGAAGATAAATATTCTATGCAGTACTCTATATTTAAAGGCATTAAGGCGTTGCCAATCCCCTACTGTAAGCGGCCATGTTTCACATCCGTAAAGAACCGTCGGAAGAATTATAGCTTTGTGAATTCTAATTTTTTTAAATTCGCATCAGAAGGCGTGAGCTAAGAAGCTAAGAAATGCTGTAACGGAAAAATAACAAGAATTTTCCGCCTTTAGCCTAGCCTTAATTTCTTCTTCAATTTCGATTTTTCTAGTTATTGTAGGATACATTTCATAATTTTAGAGCTGATTCTTTGGTTTTAAACTTCTTATTAATTTATTTTAATGTTATTTTTTTTTAAATATATAAAAAGGTACATCCATCGTTGAGGCCTAGTCTGTTCGCCGATACTCCTCCTTACATTCGTTTCGCAACAAAAATATCTAAAGGTTAGATAATATTATTTTACACATTCTCTTATTTGCATACTCTCTGAATACATATTGAGTTGTATATATTACATGTTCATATAGTGGAATTTTTTTTTAATATTCATAAATTTCAATGACATAAGCTTTGTTACGGCTCTTTTGCAACACTTTGGCATTAATGCCACTCGTACCACGAAGTTACCTCTTAATAAGGTTCGTTCCAATAAATAAGTTGTACAAAACCTCAAGGGTTTAGTGTAAGAATCCAATTGAAAGGGCAATACAATACCGGAATGTAGGCTCCATTGATATCCAATTAGGGCCGTCCTTATTTAATAAAATAAAATTATCCATGAAGACCTGTCACCGATTTGGCCCGATCCAGATACCAGGACCTTACGCAGCAAACTCACTACTACTCATACTAACCTAATAGTCCCCAACCTTGTTTACTCCTCTATCTCAGACAATTATCAGAGGCGTTAGAAAAGAAGATGGCCAAGAGATCTACCAGTGGGTATTTTCTCCACATGCCTTTGATGCGATATTATTCAGTTGTAAATTTCAATAAATAAATTATTAAAAAAAATCACTTTTTCTAGTTATAATAGATGCCAAATATCTTACATTTAAAACTCTTTTCCGTAATATGAAGAGCTGACAGTATACTAGATACGATGTACAGAGACGAGAGGTCGAATACAGACCCATCACAGCAGACAGAAGGCCTACTACTACCATTGCCTCCACAATCGAACGGATATATTGCAACGCGAACCGCCAGGACCAGAGCCGCGGCAGGGCAGCCCTGCGGTAGATGTGCAATGCCCCGTAGGTGTATATCGGAATACATAAATGTAGCGTCCTACATATATATAGGAGGCGCTGACAGGCCGGCGGTGGTATTGGCATATCCTGTTCGCTACTCCCTCCTCCGATACCTCTCTCTTATTATTACTAAATCGGATATATCGATTGCTACTCGGATATAATGTGACCCCTTTTGATTATACAGGGTGTCCAAAAAGAGTATTCGGGGTTTGAAAGTTGAATAAAATCTCAAATATAGAATATCAAGTAGGATGTTAACGTTTTATTTCAACACAATGAACTGGAAATTTATTTAGAAGAAACAATATTGTATAGGTGTCCACTATAACGCTGCTGGCACTCCTCGAATCACAAACGCAGTAATAGTGAGCGTTACTGTGAAGTGATAAGAGGTTTTTTGGCCCAAGAACTTCAAGAGTTTAAAGAATTTACTCTAGAACATGGTTTCAGCAAGACGGGACCACTTGCCATACTTATCAATTGCTACGGTGAACGTATTATTCCAAAACAAAGTGATTTCTCGTAGAGGCGCCATTAGCTGGCCTCCCAGGAGTCCCGATCTCAGACTTCTTGACTTCTTTCTGAAAAGAAACCGACGAATCTAACGCAATTGAAGCAAAATATCAGAACAGAAATGACGACAATCTCAGGAACAATGTGTCAACGCGTTTTTAGAAATCTGCCTGAGATTCGAGGAGTACCAGCAGCGTTATGGTGGACACCTAGATAATATTGTTTTTTCTAAATAAATTTCCAGTTCATTGTGTTTAAATAAAACGTAAACATTCTCCTACCTCATATTCTATATTTGAGATTTTATTCAACTTTCAAACCCCGAATACTCTTTTTGAACATCCTGTACCATTCCAACAAGAGAAACTCTCCGGAAACTGAAGGTCGGAACAGAAAAAAACCTTAAAGAAAACAAAGACCGCCCCCGGTAGCAATCTATCCGCCCACGGTTTCCTCAAGAAGACGGAGCCCCCTTCCATAAATTGTCAATCCCCCCCCCCGCCAAAGGACAATAGCCCCACATTTATCTCGGTGCGATAATGGCCACCTGATACCACCTCCCCCCGCCCCCTCCTTTACATATCATTTCCCCTTCTTCCCCATCGCCACCATTACGCTCTACATCCGAATCTCATTTAGCCAGGCTCTCGGAATATCCTGGGGTCAACGTGAAGTTGGGGGTATAAGCAATAAGAAGTGATTAGTATTAATACAAACTCGAAATATATATTGTAACACTTATTCCACAAAATATACAGTTATCAATGCCAACGAATTTATAAAACTTAAATACTTGAGCAGGTTACAAAAATGATAACGTTATAACACACAATCATATGACTTGAGCTACACAATCAAGACACAGACTTATCTAAGACTAACTCGTTCAGTCACTTGCTCCCTATATATAATCGTAAATGGTCAGGTCTGGAAAGTTCCAGAACAATGTGGACAGTTCTACGCCTTCGTGGACTAGGCATGGAGCGTACAAGTAAAACAGAATAATGATCATTTATAAACATCTGCAACCCATCTTTACTCAACATTGGTCTAAGGTCAAATTGTTTCTTAGATTCATGGGTATAGAGGTGAAAAAGGTGCTTGTTGCCCTCACTGATATTATTGAAGCCTTCATTGCCTGGTAAAGGCTCTTAGATTGATTGCTTCCAACAAGGTATCCTGCATATCTTAACCTCTCCTCCTTCATATCATGAGATATTGATTAGCCAGTTTCCGTCGGCAGTTTCTTGTTTGAACTCCTACACCGCTCATTATATCAGCTCCAGTTATCGTTCTGATGACTTTTTTCTCCAATTTTTCAATGATTTCTCGTTTTAAGGCTCAAGTTACTTTTCAGCCACATTACAGAAATGTCTTTAAATAAAACAGTTCATAGATTGTCAATTAATTAATGTAGAAATGAGAAGTGAGTTCTAAACAATATTGGTATAACAACGTATTAGATTATACGAAATGGAATATATTATGCATACGAAAGATATTGAAACACCTTATAAATTAGCGCCTGATTGATGGAAATGGAAATCACTAAAATGGATCACCAAAAAATTAATGACATTTTTACTAAGAAATTAATGTATGAAGCTACTATACCCCTAAGAAGCCGCCGCACGCAGTTACTAAATCATACAGCAGCCATTACAATCGGCCCCAGCCATCTCTCCTCTCTCTTACAGACAATAAATTTGCCACCGTAAGTAGACAGTGAGCCCTCTCGGTTACCACGAGCATCAGTTAAGAGAGGATAACCTCGGATCAACATAAATCAACGGCTGAATTACTAATTGCCCCCCGAGCTACAACAACAAAGAGGTAATGAAAATAATAACCTGTAGGGGGGGGGCAGTGGGGGGGGAGGGCGAGGTTAGGCAGCCATAGATAGCCATCCCATCCCATCCTCTCCCAGGCTATCTACGACGAGGATCTCTAGCCCCGGGCATCGGCTACCGATATCCCCTCCCATCCGCGCCTCCATTCATTACCCATACAGCTAACTGCTTCATTAAGAATTTATTATTATTACTACCATCAGGGGTAGTAAGATTAGTAAGTTGTACTCGCTTCGGCGGTACATATACTAAAAAAAGATTAGTAAGATTATTTCTACGCCTAATAGTCCAACCCACCAATATTTTCCTATAATACATCATCCTCCATTTACTTGGCGATGATCTGAACCAAAGTAATCCTTACTAATTCCGATTTTTATATTTATTACGTATTTTCAATGCGCGGTAGCTCATTGAACTGCTGCTATATAGCTAGGTAAGATATCTTGAATATTCGTCCCTCGAGTCGAGGGACGGTCGAGACCCTCTTGGGTCAAAACCATCTCCTTGTAAACTGTATATTCGTAATAGAAAAATATATATATATATATATATATATATATATATATATATATATATATATATATATATGTATAAACACTTATGTTCATATTTTTTTAGAGCTTGTTTCGCGGTACTTACTTTTTTTGCGTAAAGCAGCAGACCGGCTAGAGTACTCCATCACTCATAACGAAGTTTTCAAGGTTTATTAAATTTATGCGCTATATCCCCGTCGCGGCTTTGCCCGCGAGCCTTTAAAATCAATTCTGTGATCATTATCGTGGTGTCGATTTAATATAATATGTTAACTGATGTTAAGGAGATTTAATAGAATCGGAGCTCCCGGCAGGTGGAATGTTGAAGGGCAAGCTGCCGGCTCGGTAGAAGAGAGGGAGGCGCGCAATGGAGAGAGTTCACTAAAACCACCGAAACAAAAAATTGCTTACTCG